>JASFAT010000914.1:0-41673 GCA_031353405.1 Baronia brevicornis
TATATATATATATATATATATATATATATATATATATATATATATATATATATATATATATATATATATATATATATATATATATATATATATATAAAGAAAAAAATTGGTATATATTTATATGGGAAACAAATTCCGTCCGACCGTAGGTATTATTAATGTTAAATAAAATATAAAATAAATGCATTGTAAAAATATGAATTCAATGCTTACTGTAATACTTTTATAGCTCAATGTCGGCGTCAGCGCACGTTTGCATGACGTATGATCAACGCGAATCGCGAGCAATGACTCATAGAAAACTTTACACTCCTACATATGCATCTGCTGGCAACCGACGTAATTTATCGCAGCGCAATTAATAACTACAAAAAAAAACAAGATTTGTCATTGAAATAAATTAATAATAGGTACCTTATCAGCTTATCCCTTACACACTTGTACTTACATACTTTATGCACACTTTTTATGGTTTGGGTATATTATGATTCGAAACCGGAGAAATGGGGTGGCCCGTGCCAAGCTGTGAAAAAACACACATTTTCACAGAGCAGTGATAGATGCAGCGTTACTTGCCCGACTGTATTGATTGAAGAAAAAAAATTCAATATTCATCTTTTTCGACAAAGAGTAAAGAATCAGTAAAACGACCTATTACCTATGGCAAGAACAATACAATACATTTGAATCCCGTTACCTACTAGAAAACTGGAATTTAAAAAACCAAAAAAAAAACTATTTATTTTTATGAATTGAATATTGAATAAATCATTTAACTGTACATATAAATGTCGTTGTCATAATAAACAACATAATAAAACCAAAGGCAAATAAAAAATAGCAAAGTAAAAATTCATATGGAGGTGTAGTTCAGAAAGATAAATTAAATTTAATGAATTACGGTCCAATGTTGATCGCTGGACGGGCACTAAATGAAATTACAAAGTAAATGACTAAATACCTGTAAACTAATTAGAATTATTAACTGGCAAAACGAGCTTTGAGTTACGTGAATAGGAATCCATATTTATTCAAAACAAGCTTGGCCCATTATTTTCTCTTAAATTTATTACTTGCTTTCTTTACGATTTTCCCCAATGCTATTATATAATATTAATATTTTATTTAGAGTAATTATATTATTAGTCTTTTGTCGTTTGTTTCTTATTATTCAACTAAAGATGTAGCCTGTTTATATTTTTGCTAATAGTTTTAACGAAACAGGAACTCTCTGAAGGTTCGGTGTTTGTCTATTCAGTTATTGGAGTGTATAACCCTGTATTTATTTATATTTATGCAGTTTTTTTTATAAAATTAATGCAAATATTGAACTTATTGTCTAGTAAAACGTAAAATATTACTTAAAGCCGATTATGAATATAAAAGTTCTAAAAAAAAGCAAATTACATTTATCGTCGATATCTTCAGAACAGAACACACCAACGGTTAGAGATTCTCCTGAAGTCAATTGGATTGTAAACTAACTTATTGAGCATCATGTGGTAGAGAATGATTAGTAATTATTTTTAAAACATTATTATCCTGCGGTGTCGCGGTTGACCATGGGCGGCGTTGATTGTTTTCCATCAGGCGACACGCTTGCTCGTTTGCCCTCCTATCCCATAAAAAAATAAATAAATCATCGGCTACCGATTTCTCTAGCTTTGTACAAATTTCAAAAATGACATCGTCTTCAAATGATAAAGAACTTGATTTTAATAAATTAATTTATTTTTATAATTAAATTATACTTAATAGACTTCATTGACTCGAGCACTTGAGATAATGGAAGAATTAGCCCAAAGGTTATACTAGCTTGAGGTAAGTAATTTGCGAAAAACCGCACAAGAACCGCACGTGATCATAGTCGACTAAGTAATAATGGTATATGTGGGGGATAAAATACCTAATCATAGATAAAGAAAAGAAAATAAAAAAGCTTTTTATTTAGTAAAATGACATTTAAAGTATTTTTGTAGATTGTTTGATTTCTTTATATTACATTGGCTCATTGTATAATATAATACCTTATTATAAAACTTTCGAACAACTCAAATTCCTAACTTCAGGTTTCAACTTGTAATATCCGAAAACAAACGTAAGTTACATAACCAACTTGACTATAGATATGCATACATTTATTCAGTTTTAAGCTAGTCCTCGAATATTAGAACGATTGTTTTCTATATTTACTTGCAATTGAATAATAATATATCAGGCTCAGATAGAACCCGCGACTGTTGACACCGAAGGTGGTAGCTTCGCCACTGAGGCAATTAGGTAGTTATGAATACAATAAATATATCGACGCAAAACAGATATCTTAAATCTTTAATGTATTTTTATTATAGAAAGTTCTTTAATGTAATTTTAAATTTTTAATATCAATAATAATAAAGTTTACTTGGAACCACCACAGATATCGGATTTTGGAAGAAAATTAAAAACCTTATAAATATTGACATTTGTCATGGTTTGATTCATCTGAGTCTGTTATGTTTATTTGTTAAATAAGGTTTATATAATAAAATATTGGAAAATACTCATACAAAATAATAATACAGCTTTATAAATAAATTCGAATTCAAAATTTATTGACATAAATGGGATACATATATAATTGTGTCGCCGGTGGATCATTAACTCGGTGGTTGTTTGTATCTGTCCTGTATCCTGTGTTAACTAATTATATGTTCCAACTAGTGATGGTAGTACTTTCTTTAAATAACTTAATAAAAATAAAAGCAATTAACGTGGATTAGAAATTGGGGAATTCGTTAAAAAAAGTGTGTGAATGTAATTCTCTCGATTTTCAAAGCTTGTCAAAAATCATTATCTATCTTTATAAATATCTATAATATTCTTTTTAATATAAATATTCTTTTTTTTATGGGATAGCAAGGAAAACTAACAGGCGTGTCACCTGATGGAAAGCAATCAACGCCGCCCATAGACTTCCGTAGCGCCATAGGCAGTGCGGAAGCGCTGTCGACCTTTAAGGAAAGTGTCATTATGGGAGTGGGAATGGGAAGGCGGAGAGTGTTGGACCTCCGGAACTCGGCCGCTCACCGTACGAAGCCCGGTAGGTAAGCTATCATTCAAACGCCGGTTTTCTGCGGGAGTGTGGTGCTTCCTCGGGCGAACGGGCCCATTCATGCTACAGACAAATATTATGCCATTCTTGACAAAGTATTCGTCTGCAGCATGGTTCTACCACTACCGTTTATTATTTACGATTAACTCATATTTATATTTATGTACTTATATATTTGCTTATGGCTAATAACTTTTTTAAATTAATAAATATTTTCTATCATGAAGATAATGTATCACGAGCCTATACCAAATTATCTTTTTAACACTGTGTCCATCCAACGGTTGTCTGGAAGAAATCGCTATTAGCGATAAGACCGCCATTTGTAATATTATTGTACAATCAACAATTGTATAACTTTTTTGGTGTACAGTTAATAATTTATCTTCTCTACATCACACAAACACACACACAAACACAGGCAAATAAGTTCGGCAAAGTAGATAAAATACAATAAAAAATATAACTTTACAATAAAAAATATGTAATATATACTATAGTTTAGTGTCATTCAGGGGACAATTACAAGAAACCTAAGAAAATAGCTTCAGTGCAGTCCCCGTGTCCTAGCACGCGGTTGAGGCAGGTCGCGGGTTGCACGTTGACTCAGACACGTTATATCGCATGTGGCATACGTTGTTTTTTGCTTGATTGCAAAAAGCGACTATGTTTCATACCTATGTTTCGGTAACATAACACCTACCAAGGCGGGCACCATAAGGCAAGGCATCCATTAATTACGTTAGTTCTTTTTCTTTTTTTTTATCAACTACTTTATTTAACTTTATACATCTCTACGCTACGCTACGCTACTATTACGCTACTACGCTAAGATTGTTAAAGTACTACATTTATATTCAAAAAAGAGAACAACAAAGTTCAAGTGTAAAACCAAAATGACTTTTTTATATCATTTTTTTTTTAAACTCGGAACGGTTATATTTTACTTTTGTCTATATATATATATATATATATATATATATATATATATATATATATATATATATATATATATATATATATATATATATATATATAATATTAGAAGTTACTGGATCCCTCCCCCAATTGCAGTTCACGTAATTAATGGATGACCCATAATCAAATATACGCAGAATCCACACGTGGGCATACTGAACATATAAAAAACAATGATTTTTGCATTTACCTGTGAATTTTTGGGTCAAGAAAACCAAATTAAAAGTATTATTTAGTTTGACATGGGCTAAACCGGCAATACTATACTTACAATATAAAATATCTTTGTTGTGGATGGAAGAGTCGCTAGGGGAAAACTAAGGTAAACATACTCTGACCAGATTTCCGGAGTTTTTCGGAAAGATCAAATCAAGAGTATCCTTAACCAGCAGGCTTGCGTGAGTAGAGTGATGAGTGTGGAGGAATCAAGGATAATATGCCGAGATCGAAGCAGATGGACATCTGTGGTCTCTGCCTCCTCCTACGGGAAACAGGTGTGACGATATCATCTAAATGGAAAATCATTTAAACTCCTGCGATAGAACTCTAGTTACTAGGACTCCACAAACTGTGTGGACCATTTTATAGATAATTTTTCCACGCAAAATACTGTCCAAATGGCGAAAAAAATGGTTATTGTTTGGATCGAGGTTTGGCGAGTATGGACGATGACAGATATTTTATATCTGCAGCTTTTGTAATGATGAAACTGTTCAACAATGTGAGGTCTTTCTGTGGTTGTTATAATGGTATAATAATAGAGAAAATCCATTAACGAGTAAAGGCTGTCTTCGAGTTTCACCATCAATTCGTAGTGCTCAAGAGTAGTTAGTTAGTTCTTGACCGGATCTGAGTAAGATGTAGTGAATTATATCATGCAGTAACCATCAAACAGTAATCATAACTTTTTTATGGGTAGGCTTTGCAATGTTCTAGCGAGGCCACAATGCCCTAAACATTGTTATGGCGTTTGACCTGGGGTCCGGAATTACGTTGTGCGCTTGCCAGTATCGCAAAAAATCCACATGTTTTGTAGTGGACGCCAGACGCCACGCTGCAGACCAATACTTTGTCAAGAATGGCATATTATTTGTCTGTAGCGTTAATGGACCCGGGGAAGTACTACACTCCCGCAGAAAATCTGCGTCTTAGTGGTAGCTTAGCTATCGCGCTTCGTCCGGTTAGCGGTTGAGTTCCGGAGGCTCTGTCCTTTAAGGCCAGCAACGCTTCTTCACCACATATGGTACTGCGAATGTCTATAAGCGTCTTGTTTGCCTTCCTATCCCATAAAAAAAACTTGTCGTCACACAATTCGGTCCAAAATCCCTTGCATTTGAGTAGCAGTTTAACGATGTAAGACAAACTTCAACTCGCGCGCTGTTCTCTGCAGTTCTGTTAAATCATGAGAATAAACAATAATTCCATTTTGCAAGTCCACTGCTGGTCATAAGCCTCCCTCGTAATCGCAGTTGAGAATTTTTTTTTACTCAAATTTTATAACATTAATTTTAAAAAGGAAGTTATCGAGATTTATTGACATTTTAAACCCGAATAATTACTAAAAGCCTTATGAAATTTTCTTAAAAATGAATGATAGAATAATAAATTTCTAAATACCATTGTATTTTATATTAAATTAAAGTACATACACACAGTGTGTGTATATCATTATATACACACACTGTGTGTATGTACTTTATGTGCATTTATATATGTATTGTATGCATTTATGTATGTATTCCAAATATGAATAATGGCCAAATCAAAAGGTTACAGCTCGGGTCTGCCTAGTGGGGCTCACTATGCTTCATTCAACTTTACCTGTTAAATGTCATAAATAAAATGAAATAAATAAATAAAATATATTTATTTCTAGTACTGTTTGAAATAATTTACAATTTTGTGTGCGCATGTGCGCATTTTTGCTACAAAAAATTGACAATTATAATTTTTAAAATAAGTGGAAAAATACATGCAGCTAGCTAATAATTAAAACCACCAGTCACGTTGGCTACCATGTTATGCGCACAACGTGCCCTCAAGATGGTGGGAATTTTTATTCGATAAGCGCAATCCGATATAAACCTCTTCAAATGGTGTATTGTACATACACGTATTTAGAATTCGATAAAATTACGTTCTTTCAGATATTGTGTTATGTACTGAACTTGGTAAACACTTTTAAATAGTACGTACTACCACATGAAATTTAATTAGCAACAGAACTCAAAGGATAGACATATTTGGCAACTCGCAAAATATATAACATTCTAAATAAATATAAAATATTCTGCCAAGCATTGATATTGGTTTTTTCTCGCCAATTTGGATACCTAAGTGACATTGTTTTTTTTTTCTTTCGTTTATATTATTCTCAATTATATTTTTGTCAGTTATATTATATTATATAATATAGTGCGATTAAGGCTCATAAGTGAAGTGAAATGAAATTAATACGTGTACCGTGAGTTTTAATTTGACTGCAAATGTCCCGTACTGGTTATGATAGCAGAATGGCCTCTGTTTTATCAAAACGTAACGAAAGAAGTAGTAACCTAACGAACATTTCAATATACTTGCTGTTATTATATTTTACTTGATACATACGTTATACCTAATTATCATCAAGGTAGACGACAAAGAAGAAATTAATATTTCTACGAGTTGAGTTTCAACTCTTATCGTTTTTTCAAATTTTCCAATCGAGATATACACCTATATGTCTGCAATGTGCTTGCTAGTGACTTTGCAGGAAAATAAAACAATCAATTTTCATAAAAAAAAGGCAGTCAATTGTAGTCAGGGCTGAAAAACTTTAAAATTCGTCGTAACAAACAGCTTGTATCATTATAAAATACTTAACACTTGTTTTAATATACTATTTATTTTTATGATTTTATTGTAACAATTAATTAACATAAAATTACAATTTACTTAACATAAAATACTATTTTATATAAATCAATCGAATAAGCCCCCCTCCAAAGCACCTGGCTCAAAAGACCCCATTAAACTGGCAACGTTGCCACGTTGTATTGCTAGTGATAGACGCTGCACCAAAAAAGACCCAAAACGGGTATGGTTTCCCCCTTGTTTTAATATATTTATGTATATTTTTTAGTTAAATAATTTAAATATCATTAACATTGAATGTGTAACAATTTGGAATAAATAAAACCATTTTATTACGTGGGGCAATATTGACAGACGTGAGTGGATGGAATTTATTTTAGGCCGTTGGATTAGATAGGTACAGTTGATTTCTTTATACAGTAATCTTTCGTCACGTTGTCGAGGGAAACTCGTGCCCCTGGGGAAGGCACATTGCGATCGCTAATGCTAGGACGACGTCACATGCTAGAAAAAGAGATCACAGCGAAGTTATATGCACCCATGTAAATAATAAACTTGTCAAAAATCACTATCTATCTTTACAAATATCTATCTAGCGACCAGATTTAAAAGCTGGTTCGTTCAGCATTTCTAACTGTCTACATTAACTTTTGAGACTGCCTGTGCTCTATCTAGCTCTTAGCGGATCTAGATGGGACAAATTATCCAATTGCCGTTCAAATTACCATAAGGGACTTTTACATGGATCACCTCATTACTGGGTGCGAAAGCGATGAAGATGATCTTATAATCTATAATGAGTTTTTAAATTACAGAAATTGTGTAGTAATAATGAGAGATCTCACTCAGAGAGAATCACATGATCTAGCGGATCAGTAGTTCCGCTCATATAAAGACATCGAAAAATGGCTTGATTCGTCGATAGCCCCAAAAGACGAACACTTTTATTGTTACGGTATTTGAGCTCTACCAGAAAGATGGGCAAAAGTTCTAGCTAACGATGGGCAATACTTTGAATAATATATATGTAAGCATTTTTGCACAATTAAGTTGCTTTTTTATAAAAAAAAACAGCGAGAACTTAGTTACGCATCAAATATATAATGAAGGATATATTATAAAATATTTACATTTATTTATAATTGTGAATCAAGATATAATAACTTTCAAAAAATTCTTATCACATAAATAGGGCCGTCTCGTTTCAACAAATCATTAAGTATGAGACAGAGATAGTAATCGTTATCGTGTGGTGTCCATATCCATTCGAAATTACTGTCAGACTGTGGCGTACATGTCAACAAGGTCGTTCCCCTGACATCGCAGGTGCGTAAGCGCATCACGTGCGCGTACCACGTGAACCCGAAACAAAGCGCAGCATAAATGCCACATTAGAGCATCGTGTCAAATTGTTTCTTTAATAAACATAGTTAATAATATTTATAGCAGCAATAGCTTCAATCAATATCAATATCAGCCCGCGGCAGTCCACTGCTGGACATAGGCCTCACCCAAGGCGCGCCACCTAGCCCGATCTTCGGCTACACGCATCCAGTCTCTGCCAGCCGCCTTGTGCAGATCGTCGCTCCATCTAGCAGGAGGGCGTCCCACACTACGTTTGCCGAGTCGCGGTGTCCACTCTAGCACTCGTCTACTCCAACGATTGTCAGTTCTCCAACAAATGTGTCCAGCCCATTGCCACTTCAGTCTGCTAACTTGAAGAGCTATGTCGGTGACTCTGGTTTTCGGTTAAATTTATTCATTTCGAATTCTGTCCACCAGAGAAACCCTGAGCATAGGTCTCTCCATAGCCCTCTGAGCGACTTTGAGCTTGTCGAGGAGACGGACTGTCAATGTCCACGTTTTGGCACCGTAAGAGAGTACGGGCAGGACGCACTGGTTGAAGACTAGCAATAGCAAAAAGCAATAGCTTAATGATTACGATCTAAGGCCTTATGTTTTGAACAATTGACGTAAATCATATTAGTTCTGAAATGGTAAACGTAGTGTGAGAGACCCCCGGCTAAATGAAGCGACTAGCGGAGGGTGACTGCCGTAAACTGAATGCGTGAAGATAGGTAAGTACTAAGTGAAGGTAAGGCTAAGTGAAGTGTCTTGGAGGAGGCTTTTTTCCGGCGGTGGACAGCATGCAGGCTGTTGATGATGGTATTTATTTTTCTAGCACAATTATTATAAGCTAACTTGGTTAACAAGAATTTTAGTAAAAACAAAATATGTAGTCTTCTTTTTTTAATAGTAAGCTATTAAAACTTGAGTTGTGGTTTCGTTTAATTTAAACCGCAAGATATTTGAAACATATCGATGCAAGAAAACGAAAACTCTGTAAATGAGTCGATGTCACAAAAATATTGCAAATTCGGATCAGAAAAAAATACTTCGTCGAATGATCTGAGTTTCACAGCTCATCGACCACTAGAAAATTTTGTACAGAGTTGAAACTGTTATGTTGAGCTGTTGAGCTGTTTATGAGTGATATAATTTTTTCAGAAATTTTAAAAGTCTTTTTGGCTCTGGTGGTAAGTTTGCAATTTGTGGTTTCCTACATTTTCTTACATTTTTTTGCGTCGATACTGACATGTTGTCTTAACTTGTCTTCGCCTTCAAAATACTTGTTGTTGAACAGTTACAGGAAGTCAGTTACTTTGCTTTTTAAATGTTTTTTTTTTGTGTTTTGTCTTCACTTCTCACAAATATTATTGAGTTAATCTGTGGTTTACAATTATTTGTTTATTATTTTTCGTTTCTAAGGTAGTATTTTATTGTGAATTTGTTTATTAACCCTGAATTGGTTATTAATAAGTTAAAAAATAATCTGAGCTTAATAAGTCACCATATAGATATTCCGTATATATTCGTCAAACTATTTTCTTTACCCATACCTAAGAACCTGAAGACGAAAGTCTTCAATAAGTGAATGCTGCTTGTACTCTCTCTCTCTTGTTGCCAATACGTGGACATTCACAGTTAATCTGCTCCACAAGTTCCAAGTCACCCAGAGAAGAAATACGACGGAAAACCAAAATAATCTACATAGCTATTTGATTTAGCAACCCAAAGTCGAGAAAGATCTCCGATGTATACGAAAGATAACTTCTTGACAAGGGAAAACCAGAGGCAGAGCGAAGCGGAACGGACCACTTGGTTGTAGCCTTGTAGTGTCTAAAGAAGTAAGTAAGTTTTTCATGTAATTATTTAAACAGCAAACTTATACTTTATTTGACACAAAAAGCAAAAATGCTGAAAACGACATAAATTTAGTAGACAGTAAGTTTTCATTTTGCGGTTTAACACGTTTTCGCTTTTTTGTGTTGATATACATTTTTTCCTCCATTAGAAATAATCGAATCCCTTTATTAGTTAAAAAACTATAATATTAATTTTGTTAGGAAATTAGCAAAAATCATTATGATTAATACAGCCGTAATAGTTTAATACTGGACATTTGTTTCAAAATTGATAAAGCAAGCGTATTTGGTGATCGCAGATTTGTTTGTATTCTCAGGAAGATGTTGCTGATGCTAATGTTGCATCTTCTGGTACCTATATATTTTCGCGTCATACCTGAGAACCATAAAGTCACCATATAATATTCTTAATTCCTTTACTTATTGGAAAATCGATCGTATTGGTGTAGTGACAACGATGTATTTTTTCTTTACAGCAACTTCCTCTAGCCTTGGCACAGCTTGACTGAGGTAACTGCCACCACGAATTATGTCACGTTGTCTGCCATGTGACTGTTGTATGTACGTGTGTACCTACTGGTGCGCAAAAATATTTATTTATCGCAAACATGTGTAAAGGGACATCAACTTTTTAACACATTAGCACTCATCTACTCCAAGCTTCAGAATCAATACCTGTAACCAATGATTCCGAAAGCGGTAATATCGCGACTAAGCCGGAGTCGGAATTGTTAACAAAACTGTAAATCAAGTAACATATATAAAATTATTATAATACATTATTATAATAATTTTATATATGTATATTAAATCGAAACTAAACTACACTAAGCAATCGCCGCCCTGTCAGGTCATGCATGGATAACCACTAAGGGCATACTTAAACACAGAGAAAGCTCCAGAGCTTTCTCTGTGCGAAAAACACGTTGACATTAATCGTGGTTGTTATAAATATCTTTTATAAATTATGGAATAAATATCTGTAGGATATACCCAGGAATATATATATGATAACCAGGAATCACTGCCTTTGAATGTTGTAGCTTCGCCACTGAGTCATAGTCCGTACAAACTGGAGATATCCAAGATTCACAACAAGAAAAGGAACAAGAGTCGAGATCTACTGATATATAATTACATATCGACCTAAAAAAGCAAAAACGTAGTAAATTACAAAATGGAAACTTACTACCAGAGGCAAAAAAACTTAAAACTTCTGAAAATATCCTGATCACTCTAAAACAGTCAGTTTTAACGCTGTAAATACTTTTCTATTGGTAGAGCTGCAAGACTCAAACTATTCAACGAAGTATATTGTTTCTGATCTCGAAAAAAAAATTTTTTTTTGACTTCTGTGTCATTTTGTAAATGAGCGTTGTCACTTTTTTGCGTATATTATGTATATGCGTATATTGCGTATATTATGTACATACATACTCTGTACCTTCTTCTTAATAAGCTTAAATTTGAATCGTATTACACACATTAACTTTTTACAAATTTAACTGAATAAATAAATTAGTATTCAAGTAGTATTATTTTGCATTAAGTATAAAATTATATTTTTTTACGTTGCAACGATTTATTGCACTAATTATTGACCATCGATCCCGACCGATTAGTGGGGTATCTCTGGTATAAAGCATTGTAAAGTTCCATCTCTATCAACCTAGATGGCTGGTCATCCACCACCGTACAGTTTAGTTGCAGTTTACTGCCACGAACTTAGAAAATTTGGAACGATTTATTACCTGCGGTGTTTCCACGTAAATGCGACATAGTACAGGGCAGTAGGGCATTTAAGAGACAAACGTATGGTACAAATTTTTTTGACATCATAGTGGTACAGCCGTGAGATTGCAGACTTCTTTGTCAAGAATGGCATAATATTTGTCTGTAGCACGAATGTGCCGGCTCGCCCGGGGAACTCCCGCTGAAAAACGCGTCTGAATGGTAGCTTATCTACCGCGCTTCGAACGGTGACCGGCCGAGTTCCGGAGGCCTAACACCCTCCCCCCTTCCTCTACCCCTCCCATTCCCACTCCCATAATGACACTTTCCTTTAAGGTCGGCAACGCTTCCGCACTGCCTACGGCGCTACGGAAGCCTATGGGCGGCGTTGAGTGCTTACCATCAGGTGACACGCCTGCTCGTTTGCCTTCCCATCCCATAAAAAAAAGCTTTATTCATTACTATTCTATGTTATTTTATCGCAGTTCAAACAGTGGGGTAAACAAAAACAAGTCTCGTTTAGTAGGCAGCAGCCTTTTATTTCACGAACACGTGACGACTAGTCGCTTCCTTGAGGGAATTAAAACGGCGGTCCTATTTGCGCGGTAGCACGAGTTCGCTCAGCGTGACAACTTATATTTATTTATTTATTACAAGGGAAACAAACAGTGATAAAAACTTTATACTAAAAAATATATATAGTTTATTATAAATAAGATATAGTTTTTCATTACGAATACATTGATGAATCATCATGCTCAATGCAGGCATAACAGTTCACTTCTGAACATTGGTCTTCTTCAATGTAAAAAATAGTTTAAAGAGTGGATTAGGGAGGGCTAATTGGTTTCATTTAGTTAGGTTAGACGCTGCTATATATTCTATTATTAACCCCCATAGCCGCCTCGTAGGATAACAACGAAAACATATGGTGTTGTCCTATTCTACGTCACAAACCATACTATATACCTGCAAGCATACATATAACTGCAAGCCTCAATTTGTTGAAAAGAAAAATATGAATAAGAATGAAAAATTTTGTGTTAATAAATAGTGCAGTTATATTAAGTAAAATAATAAGATAAATATTTTACAGAATTTTATGAACTCTAGAAACGTATCATTCATTACCTACATGTCGCGCGAACTATGTCTATGTATATTTGTAGGCCAGGAATGTATATCTGTAGGCCATACATATTTATTCCGATGCAGAGATCGAACCCGCGACCATTGACTGCGTGTGCGGGGTACCCCGCCATTGAACCGATTGGTCGTCCTGAACAGTATATGACCAGTCAATATGAGATTAACATTAAAGAACCATAAATTAATATGACCTGTATTTTGCGCCTTGTGACGTATCTATCTTTTTTAAAACATTACTTATGTTTAGGGTTTCAAAAAATATGCCAAAAACTGACAAAATGAGAGTTTTTTAAAACCCTACTAATGAATAGGGTTTTAACAAAGTGTGGCATAAACTAACTCATTAGTTTAAACACTGAACAAATGTATGAACGTCACAAGGTAGGATACGTCATGGGCAAGTTATTTTAATTTATGGTTTTTTTTTTAAAAGAATGTAGTATTAACTGGTCGTACAAAAATTGAACTAACAATTTTGCGAAAATTTTTATACCTCTATAATACGGGATAAATTTTGAATTGTAAAAATATAATGTTTTATTTTAACACGTATTTCAGGGAATGATTATAAAAAAATATGTATACCTATATTATAATATGTAGTATATATTATACAAGCTTTATTTATGTCTTTGAACTTAAGTATAAATAACTGGCATTTATTTTTACTTAAGTACAAAGACAAGTTAGAAGAGAATTCCATGGGCGGGCGTGAAAACTTATCATCAGGTCATTAAACGATTAAGTTAGTCAGCTTAATCGTTTGCATTCTAGAAAAACAAGGACAACTATATGAGTATAAAATGTATGGTATTGTTTAAATGTTTATTGTTATGAAACATATTATTTAATTATAACCATAATAAAGAAATAATTGACAGTATGAATAGATATTATTATAATTATCAAAACAGACAATCATCCCCAACATCTTATCACGTTGAAAGTAAACATAAATCACATTTTGTTTACGATCTGACGCCGCCTCCAGCTACGCGTGCTAAGTGGGTTCGCCGGCTCATTATCTCGACTCTGGCACGTGACGACGAGGGGCACGTGTTTTGCTGTCTGACATAATAAACCCATTCACACCACGCCCGTCGTCCTAATTCACGCATTTAAAATGTGTCCAACACATTGACTTTTGATGTGAAACATCTTATCGCGGGATATGGGAATGTAATCGTAGACCGAGACGTCGTCTTGATTCAGAGTACGCTCCTCTCCACTCGACTCTATACATGGTCGCTCACACGTGGCAGTGAGCATAAGGTAGAGACCGAGCCGTCGTCAATGTTTCACATCTACCAAGCGTCCTATCACGCTTCTCTTTTTTGAAGACAGCCCTTTTTTAAGTAGACTGAAATCTTTTAATCGTTATTAGTGTTGGAAAAAGAAAAGCTTCGCACTAATAGAGACATACGAATAACCTTTTAGGCTGTTTTTCGCTTAATTAACATTATATTAGCATACTAAGTGCATATCCGCTACACGGAAACGGATGTTCCCTTAATAGTTATAAAAAAATTAAAGCGCATCTTAATAATGGGAACCCAAAAGTCAAAGATCAGGGTGATTCCTACGCAATGAAAAACATTTGTATAACCTACACGTATTTATACTTATTTTGGGTTTTTATATATGCCATTTGTGTATTTATAACGGCACCATGGTGGGTTGTAGTTATTGAGGTCAGTAGACACTCCTGTGGGGACAAGCCGTGTTGGGAGAGCCAGAGAAGCCTGTAGTAATGGCTATTATGTGTTTTAGTGGGGTTTGTTGGTAAATATAGAGGCAGGCGTCATACAGAGACAATTGGAAAGTTCTGGAGGAGGCTTATACTTGAAGAAGGGCGTTAATGAAACAGCATTAATTTACTTATACTTTTTAATTTAAATAAATTTTACTTAAATAAGGAAATAAAAGGCTTAATATTATTATTATTGGCACAATGATACACGGAATTCTAGTGCAACGCTATGAACAATTTAATTATTTATAATAATGTAGCATACAAAAACCCATACATAAATACCTTTATATTTTTACAAAAAAGATCATATGTATAATAAAATAAGGCCTGTCACTTGGAAATACTTATATATTTAAAAATAAAATTCTTATTGCCAAATATACATAATATTTTTAAAAACAACATAACGGTATATTATATTAAAATAACAGAAAATTGAATGCTTGCTTTTTATCATACTGTCTTAACACCAAAAATGCTGTACTTTCTAAGATGTCCGCAAAATATGTTATATAGTGCGACTGTACACCTATATACATTTTTGACTCTGTGTGTGCAAGGTTTTTTTCAACATAATGTGACATGTGCCTCACATGTATACTACATGTCAAATATAGATATGCATACTTTTGAAATATTTTGCCATCAGGCAATTTGTTATTTGATACAACTCACAATGTAAGCATGAACTGTAAATAATATAGAATTTATATTTTTCTATAGCCTAATCAACAATGTTACTTTTTGGCTTACCTAAGCCAAAATATGTTATATAGACTTAGTTTTAAGAACTAAATTTACTATTATAATTATTGTAAATATTTATCCTCCTAGCACTCTTTATACTTATAAATACAGTATATATTTATACAATTTATACAATTAGCAAAACTCCTAACACGACGAGTGCTTTCGCATCATCATCGGACTTCTTCTGCTATAGATACTGATTTTAAAAATATATTATTTCAGCTTAAAAAGGGTTTATGTCCAGCTATGGATTTTATGTATGATTAGTAGGGTAGGAAAATAAACTTACAAGGGTATCTCCCGATGAAGAGCCGTCATCGTCGACCATAGACATCTGCAACACCTGAGATATTACGGAAGCGTTGCCGGCTTTAGAGAAATGTGGAGGCGTTCTACTATCTGAGTGAACTGGACTCATACTGAGTTTTTCATTTTTCATCATTGTCTCGATATATCCAGTCCCGAACTTGCGGACCTCCTTACGAGTCCTTCTAACAAAGTTATAAAGATCAAGCACATTCCATAAAAACATTTTTTTTTAAAGGAACCACGTAAATAATTTAACTACATATTTATTTTAAATAATTAATATACTATCCTTCGTTCATTAGAATAACTGGCTTTCAATTGTGCCAAAATAGCACGGATGATTTCGCCAATGTCACGTAGAAAAGGGAAGACAGGAAGGAGATTAATGGGTGCGCAGAGATAAGGAAGGAATGGAAGGGACACGAAGGAGATTCATCGGTACGATCCAGATTATATACTAGACTGTAATATGATTTCGAAATACGTATACGCATTACGCCATTATATGTTATTGTAGACAGACGGCTTTGTGTCTACAATAAACACTTCTGAAGTACCTATGGTGTTGCGGATGTTTATGGGTGGCGTTGATTGCTTTACATCGACACGGTTGCTTTCATAAAAAAGAATATTATTAAATATTTTATTTAAATTAATCTACTATATAACTCAGTGTTATAGCTACACAAAATGTTATATATAATTTATTAGGTATAGGAATACAATTCGTAATGAAGAAATTCATTAGGAAGAAGTCACCAGCATAGCTCTTTAAGTTAGTAAAATGAAGTTGCAATGATCACGTTAATCGGAGAGCCATCAACTGTTGGAGTAGACAAATGCTGGAGTGGAGCCGGCGTCTCGGCAAAAGTACTGTGGAGACTCTTCTCGGTCTTGAAACAGCGAAAGGAAGCTGTGCAGGATAGTTGGTAGAAACTGGATGCGCATAGAAACTAGATAGACTAGGCGACGCACCTTGTGGGAAGTTTATATTTAGCTATGATCCGAAGCAGGCTGATGATGATTAATTAATATGAAATTACTATTTAGATAAAATAATAATTAAATAAATTTACTAAAACAGTTATCAATAGTATATAACTAGACAAGTGAATTTATTAAGGGGAATTAAAAAAATACACAAAAAACTTGTAACAGCAACATTTTTGCAAATGCGCCAACCCTAAGTCACGTGGCTCTAATGTTTCGGCAGTGCATATGGCACGACATGCTTCACGTTGTAACTTGACACTAAACACATTAATCCACGTTACACCACAAAGACAACACCCGGCAGGTATTCATTCCATTCCGTGAGATCTATGTATACATTACGGAATGTAAGGAACGTTCCTTGACGTCATTTTTATATCGATATTTATCGAAATACGATACAGAAAATCGAATGTCGAGTTTTCGATTACAATCTTAACTCCCTATCCAACCACATATTAGTAAGAGATGTATTTGATTGTGGAATGATGTTTCTGGTCCTTTTAAATACTAGCCACATAGTTCCACCATAGGATTATTCGTAAAAGTACGGTAATATACGTATATATGTGTGTAAAATCCAGTTGAACCGAATAGGCGTCTTTGCTACAAAAAGAAATGATTTAACTTCCAAAACAATTTGCCGATACCTAATCCTGATTAGTTATCGACACACGGCGACCCTATTTTAGGTAAACATGTTTTTCCCCGTTGGTGCAATACGAGGCGTCTACGTGAGCAAAAATTGTGTTCATCTTCTGTGTCATCGGCTCGGCGAAATATACACGCTGTGAAGGTTATTTCTACTGTATTTGGTAAATCAAAATCATTACTAGGAAACGGTATCGACTTCAATTGATGCGATTGAGCCGAGCACTGCGCGAAAAACTGACACAATACGAGCAAAGGCAGAAAAAACTGATTCTACTGCATGATAAGGCTCATGAGGCCGAGCGTTACCAAACCCGTTAAAACCTACATGGAAACGCTCAAATGGCAAGTCCTACCCCACCCGCCATATTCCCAAGATATTGCGCCGTCCGAATGGCACATCATCTGGCTGATCAGCAGTTCCGCTCATATGAAGACGTCGAAAAATGGCTTGATTCGTGGGTAGCCTTAAAAGACGAACACTTTTATTGTTACGGAATTCGAGCTCTGTTAGAAAGATGGGCAAAAGTTGTAAGTAGTTATGGGCAATACTTTGAATACTATATATGTAAGTATTTTTGTACAATTAAGTTGCAATTTTAAAAAAAATAGGGAGAACTTAATTGCGTACCTAATACTTACATAGATATATGATATATGTACATATAAATACATAGTTATGATACCTAAATTATTATAATTTAAATAAAAAGACATTCATATTCACTATGCAGAGATAAACTCAGTACTGTTAATAAGACTTAATTTGTGTAATGAAAATGTTTATAAATTATATGGTACACAAAAAATTATATAACGACGCGTATCAAAACGGTACAAAGTGTTTTTCTCAAGGCAAATTTTTTATAAGTCCACGTGTTATGCACCGTATATTTGAAAATATAACGAGCGGGTGTCAATTCGGCCTTGAGCGGCCACGTTGGCTTCAATAATGCATGAAGTGGGATTTCTAACGAAAATAATAAATATTGAACGACTGGATACAGACTATATTTACACATTTACATACACAATCATGCTTGACCCTAGACTACTTGCGTAATGCACTATCTGCATTGAAAGGCCTACATTCCTGAAAACAAATTCTTATATTGTTATTCTAACTGCTCACAAAGTATCAACTGAAATCAACTGAAGTCAATTATTTAGTCAATTTTTATTTTTTATTTTATAAGATAGGAAGGCAAACAAGCAGGGGTCTCACCCGATGGAAACCAATCAACGCCGCCCATAGATATCCACTGTGACATAGGCATTGCGGAAGCGATGCCGGTCTTTAGGGAAAGTATTGGCTTGATTTTGAAGGTTCCAATGTCGTCTCGGTTCAAAACCATTACTGGAGGTTCTATAGGTTAGTGGTGCGTGGAAAGACGTCAACGAATTAAAATCACAGCTGTCTACATAGTAAGCTATTGAAGTAACCACTCTAAAAGAACAGATGAAAGTGATTCATAGACTATCAAAAAAAATAGTTCATATTAAAATAGCATAAAACAATATTGTACATAACTGAAAATGTTTTTCCCAAAGCCGGCAACGCTTCTGCAATTTCTATAACACTACGAATATTTATGGATGGCGTTGATATCTTTATATCAGGTGACACGCGTGCTCGTTTGCCTTCCGATCTCATAAAAAAGTTTTCCTAGATATATTTGAGGCTGTCTATAAAATTTAATTTATACACATTAGTGCACTGTAAAAAGGAGGTAAAAAAAATGGATATCTGCGGAGTTTCTTTTATCTTTCCTTCAGAGGAAATTCATTACGAATTGATGGTAAAAGCTTGATTATAGGAAAAGAACGCTTGATCATTGAAATGTAATTTCTTTCTGTCAAAAAAAAGTATTTTAAGCTAAACATGCGGTTGCAAGCGTCGATCGTCGGCCACTGACCTGCGAAGTGGGTCGGCACTGCAGGCACGTGGCTTCGACACGTGTGTTCGGCCCATGACACCAATATATCAGTTGCAGGAAGTTGCAATATCTGTTATTTATACAAACTACTGTTAACGCTTCTTCACATGCACAAGAGTTTCTCTTAATGTACATCACATTTCATTAAAAGATTCTGCGGTCCAGAGTGAGAAAAAAACTATTATCATACATTGTAAATCTATACAAATAACCCATTTGACTCGGTGGCTAAGGTACCGTTTTCGTTTCTCTCATCGCGATAAATATGAAGTGTGGCCTGTAGGGTATATATTCCGAATCCGGATGTTCCACCCATCAATATTTAATGAGTAAGAACAGAAAACACTCTTTCGTCCGATTCCTTTTTTATCCAGTGAAAAGGTTTCACGTAACGAGATACGTATGAGACATACACAATATATTTTGGTCGTCAAAACATATGTTTTGACGACCAATTAGCTCAGTGGCGGGGTCGTCCGCACACGAAATCAGTGATCGCGGGCTCGATCCTCGCATCGGAATACATATATGTATGGCCTACATTTATTCCGAGTCTAGTATCCGCATTGGCCAAGCGCGATGTGTTAACGTCCGTTACTCCAAAAATGGGGAGACCCGTGCTCAGCAGTGGGAATATATGGGGGTAAAAAAAAACAATAATATACATTCAAAGACGAGAAAATCACACTTTTGTTGATTTGATTGATTGAACCCAATACCCTTGACTCTGAAGTCATATATTCGAACCACTGAGCCAATCGCTCACCTATTAATATGTATTGATGTATTGATTAACTTTGACACGTGTGCATTTTAAGTTATTCAAAGTAAAACGCTACCTTTGCAAGGCGAATGATGTATGTAGCGGACTCTCGACAGTTGTAAGCAGGCGATTTGTGTCAGGGTTGTCTTGTTCATACGAGAGGAAAAGCTAAGAGCACGTGTCTAATTTAGCATGCAACGTGAAGTATCGTTAATGTCTACGACATTGTCGTTGTGTCTTCGGAACTAACACAACTAAATAATAATTATAATATTTAATATACAAAATTTTAATTGATTTACTATATATGTATTAGAGGACTCTAGTTTCTATACTAGGAGTTCCTTTGTTGTGGGAAGCTATACATTTTCTTCAGTAAATGTGATATTTACAAGATCAAAAACTGAACGAATGAAAAAACTACATAATATAGTAAAATAATATATTATTTACAATGCAAAAAATAAAATGAAAAATCTATGTAGCGTGCAAGTATTTAGTTTTGGTATATATAAGGCTTGTGTATGTTTTTGTGCGTATATGTATGTATATTATGCATAAAACAAATAAAATTTTACTTTTAACTATTCATTAACAAGACCTAGCAAAACACCTTCATTTCACATAAATAATAATAAATAAAATAGCCTTTATTTGATCTACCTATTGCTTATCTTACAGTCCTTACATACATGTATATTACTATGTGCATATTTAAATAAATCTATATATAATAAATATAATTATTAGTAATGTATTTTATACATTACTAATAATTCCATTGATCCGCTTCTCGCCCTCGTGAGAATCAGGACGTGACGGGTGGCGAACCACGTCGCCGTCATTTTCAACAAATTAGGTATATAAAATTCGTCTTAGTAAATCCTATAGTATAATGTATTTTGACTTTTATTTAATAAAACTAAATAAATAAAAAAAATTTATTTGCGTCAATAATCTGCCATTTCTAAACGTTTAGTTTTACAATAAATGCCAGATGATGGTGAACTTCCGATATCGAGTAACCAATACATTATGCGTATCAAACCTTTTTAAAGACATGTAATATTACCACGTTACAATATTCTGCACACCAATATGATAAATATATTTAATTTAATATAAAACGTTTTTTACAACAGGTCAGCTAGTCTCGGACATTTTTTCCAGCAAAAGCATGATGGAACGATATCAGATAGGTGCGCACATAAACAAGGAAATACGAGTATATATTTTACTTAATAATAACTTAAAATAATAACTATTGTTACCAAACTAAAGTGGCAATGGGATTAGCCACGTTTGTCAGAGAACTGTTAATCGTTTGATTCCAGCGGTCTTCTTTCCTTTAAATGGATGGGAATAATTTTTTCAGCTGTTAATTATAGATATGTAAGACGTTATCACGAGATGTGAGCGGTATATAGGTCACGGCTGTATAATGTTAACCTAGCAGCGTGCACACCACTTCACGTGTTCAAAGAACCACGTGATTGGACAATTAATTCATTGGACAAAAATTGGTGAATTAACACAACTATTTGTCGAAGTTTCACCGTAATTCATTATTTAAGTGCTAAGTATATTCAAATTGAACAGAAAAGCCGAAATTATTGATACTTATATATACATATTTTTTGTACTCTGAGTGATTTAATACAATAACTTCATTTTAAAATGTACATTATCGCGTTAGGGTAAATCCTGTTATAGTAACGGTATAAATAAATAAAATAAATTATTATTATTTTTTTAATTTTTAAATTTTATCTCTGCACAAGATAAACTTTAATTAATTTTAAGCTCATTAAATTTTAATGTAATTAAAAGTAATTAAAGTTTATACAGAACAATAGGTCTACGGTCAAAAGCGACCAACATTATACAATTATTTAGGCGAATAAAAAATCATTAGTTTCATATATATACAAATACAAAACAACACAATACACACAACCCAAAGGTTGACTAGCAGAGAATGCCTTCCGCCATTAGGTCCGCTTTTGTATTAGAATCTGTACATGAAGTATAAATTAATAATCATTTATTTCGTAAATATAATAAATATAAAGGTAAATACAAATCTTCTTCCGGTAAGATTTCGATCCCAACCGCCCAACCAAGCGTGGGGATTATAATATCCCCTCTTCAGTTTTGAGGAAGGCCAATGAACAGCAATGAACGCTTACAGCTATATTGATAATAATAATAATAATAATCGTTTTGATAAGATTATATCTTTTATCCGACTAACGGAGAGCCGATTCGCTACGATGAATGTGAGAGGAAGGATGGATGTGTGGAGGAAGCAAGGAAGGTGCCTCTGCCTACCCCTACGGGAAACAAGCGTGATGTATGACGATATATTTATAGGATAGGAGGGCAAACGAGTAAGCATGAGCCTGATAAAAGAAGTAGAAAAGAAAGAAGTAGAAGGAAGTAATTAATGCCGCCCATAAACATCTGCAACGCTATAGGTAATACAAAAGCGTTGCCGATCTTGGAGATATGTATTGGCTTGTTTTTTGACGATTCCAATATCGTATCTGTTCGGAAACAGCGCTAAAGGTATCTGGTTTTACGAGGATGGTATGTGGAAAGAAGTGGGAAAGCGCACTATACTGGATCGCCACTCGGCCAGATCGTGGGAATGAAACTTCATCGAGTTGTGCTTAAGAAGAATTTAATGGTAGGAATTATTCTAAACAATGCTTCATAGCACTGTTCTGACAATAGTAAAAACGATAAAATCCTCATGGTTAAATCTACAAGACTTCATAGGTTAATAGAAAAAAAAAATCTACGTCTCACGTGTCTGTATTTATTCGATACGTTGACACGTGAATAACGTGCCCACTTACACGGAAAATATCGGTTTTATCTCGTCACATGGGCTACTGACATAATTTGCTGTTAATTTTTTTTAAACGTTGTTCTTTTGTTCAGTAACAAATGATAGTAAAAAAAGACGTAAAAAACAAAGAAAAGGATCAGAAAGCAGTTTGTCTTTGTTTCGGTAACTTTAATCAAGTAACTTTAATCAATAATTATTCATAGTCATTATCGGTGACCGGAGTAGAATTATAGATTTTACGAACTTGCTGCTCATAGCTAGCAAATATGCTGTCACAACGTGGACATGCCCTTTTTATTAAAATCAATACGGGAAATTCCAGTATTTCAGGAATTAGATAAATAATATTAAAATTGTCTTACAAATAAATCATTCTATTCTATTCTACTTACGATTTACTTACTTCTATTTGATATTTAAAGGTAGTTATAGTAAAATCATATACAATTTAATTTATTTTTATGTCTGTACTAACATTAATTTTCATATTCATTTGAATTATTATAAATATAATGTTATATAAGTATTGTTGCTAAATGTACTCCTTTGCAAAAACGGGCGGTTTTGATTTTTCTACATTATTTGTAATAATTTAGTTCTAAAGAGGTTTTAATAGCCAAACTAATGTTACTGGCACTTAATAGTCTAGGTATAAAAAAATGTTATATCCAAATTCGAATCTTTTGTTTATTTAAAATAATCCTTTTTTAGTTTGTGACTTTTTCTTTGATTTTCTCAAGTTTGTTGTTAGAAGGTTATCAGGCAAGTAACTTCTTGTTATTTTTAGTAGAATAATTTATGTTTTTCGCATCATCCTGCCTTATTGTGACTTAAAACAGATATCTTTGCGTCTATTGTAATTGCAGAACAAGTAATAAGAGCTAGTAAAATTATAGCGCTGCTATAAAGAGGGAAGTAGCCAATTTTACGTCTCACAACGGTCAAACATGCGTCGTTCAACCGTCTGAAGAACCTGGACTCGATAACAAGAGACGTTTAGAGAACGTTACGTTACGAGTTACGTTTAGAGAAGGGAAGGTGAGGTGTCTTGGAGAAAACGTTGCATACAACCACCAGGTGACCGCTTTTTAGTGACTCAGGCGATGAGGAACCGCAAATACAGTTACATAGACCTCAAAAGAAACCTTGAAGAGGTGCGAGGAGCACAAATTAGCCTATGGACTGTGAGGAGGAGGCTTTTAGCGGCTGATATACTCAGTCGAAGACCATCATGGTTACCGTTATTCCGGTATTCACCAAGTTATTCCGTTGGACTGGATTGCTTGATTGAGGTTAGCTAGAAATTGCTTATCTTGGACTCTAGATATCTAAAGTGCCGTTCTCTTCTCCGATGAGGATCGAATTTGTCTGCATGGTGAGTACCGACATCGGTGACTATGCTAATGTGTGTTTTGAAGAAATCACCCCTTATGGCGGAGTATCTGTTATGTTTTAGGCGAGCGTAACTTCGAGCTATCGTATCAAGATAGCATTTATGCTGTACCTATAACATTTATGCTGTGCTGTACCAATACTTGCTGCAAGAGGAGGTCACACTCATTATTAATCTTTTTTTAAATGCCTTTTTTATTAAAGTAACATAAAAATAACTTCTTTCCACGCACCGCCAGTTTGTGGAATCAGCTACCCTCGACGGTCTTTCCGAACCGATACGAGATTGGAACCTTCAAGAAACAAGCCTATACATACCTAAAAGGCCGGCAACGCTTCCGTGACTCCTGCGGTGTCGCGGTTGTCCATGGGCGGCGTTGATTGCCTTCCATCACGCTTGCTTGTTTGCCCTCTTATCCCATAAAAAAATACTCGTAACCTTAATTTCACTATTCTCATAAAAATGTCTATTTTCACAAGGATTTCTCTTTACATTGAAAAATACATTTAGGATTTAAGCTTTAAAAAAAATGAAAAGTTAGCGTTTAAAAAATTTCTTGTAATCTAAGCTAATAAACATACTAAAAATATTAATATTATTCATAGAAAAGCGAAGTACTGTAAGGTGCCCGTTTTTTTGCAAAGGTTTTTATATATTCTTTAAAAAGTTATAGGTTAATAAATTTCAAATAATCAGTTTTCTTTTTCGGAATTTATTTGGAGTTCCGAAAGCATGTTCATATTATGTATGTGTATATACGTTTGATATCATTGACCCTAAATCAATTTACTTACTCCGATCTCTGTCCATTATTCCAATCATTCTTCTTCTTAGAGAGAAGGTTGGCAACACAACTCTGCAACAACTACAAGTATCCTTCATCTCTAGCGAGAAAAAGTAGTTCGCGAGCACTCGCTTAATCTGTTTCTTGATATTCCGTAGTCAAGACTCTCTGGCCAACCCATCTTTTGCCCTTGACTTTTCCTATATTTCTGTCCTGTCTATATTATGACCCAGGTAAGTAACTTTTCTGCTTTTGACGGTCTTCAAAATTTTACATTTTTGTTTAAATTGTCGGCTAATCTTGTCATGTATTCCAAATATGAATTGCGATGAAAAAACCAAAAACAACCTTATTATATCAATGGCAAAGTTACCGCTTTTAGCGTCAATGGTCACGAAATCATTTCTTGCATCAGAATAAATATTTGTATGTATGTGTCTGGATTTCCAGCCAATATGCCTTGAACTAGCATGGTGGTTTACTGACCATTCTTCCATATATAGGTAGGTAGCCCTAGGTAGGTAGGTAGGCCTAGAAGTAGTTCATAGATGGGCTGTAAAAAATGCCGAACAAATTACATAAGCAAATTAATATAAGAGCGAAAAAGCTATTCAAATGAATATTGTAACTTTCATTGGCTTTCGCAGCCGATTCGACCATGGATATTTTTTTTTAAATTTCAGTATCATTAATCTGCAAAGAATATACGAATACTAATTCAATTAATTCTTTATGTATATATATATATATATATATATATATATATATATATATATATATATATATATATTATATATATACGCGAAATATACAGAGCTGCGCTACCATTCATCGCAGCAAAACGGCTCTCCATTGGTCGCTTCTCGCCCTCGTGAGAATCAGGACGTGACGGGTTGCGAACCACGTCACCGTCATTTTTCAACAAATTATTACCAATGAATTCTACCAATGTCAAGTCTAGTTTAAACATAGCAATATAACAATTAAATAAAGACTTAAAAACAAAAATAGAATTAAACGAAATAAATCGCACCGTACTTATTTTCCACAAACATCCAGGAATGAGGAAAATCAATATTTCAGCTGTCAACATGACAATCATTTTTGTATTTTGATATGTATTATTCAAAAAGGTCGCATATAAATGTCACGTGGTCCTCCATGCGCCAATCGCGACATAAAATTGAATAAAATTTGTGTCTAGACTGTATAAAAACATCGCTGAATCAATAAATATTATATGGGTTAAATAAAAAATAACTGTCGTATCTGATAGGGATTTATCTATATATTTTTGATATGACCATTGGTCGATGGTAAGATCCTAGAAGTTTCAAGTGCATCTCTACTTCGAGCAGATTCTGCAAGTACGAAAACGAATGCTATATTGCCGAAACATGGATACTGACTTAGGAAAATAAAAAAGCTATTAACCTTCTACATCACTACAACCCTTTAAGACAACAATTTCACTTCAAGTAAATCCACTATCCTTTATATATACTAACTTACGATCACGCCTGTTTTCCGTAGGAATAGACAGAGACCACAGACCTCCTAATCTATCTGCTCTAATCCTTTATATCGTATAATAAAGGCACAGAATGTGGAAAAGTACTTTGAAACTAGAGTGCCCAAGAAGTCATTTTAACTGCTTTTAACGTTTATTTAGAAAGAAAAAAATATTTATACAGATGCCATTTCTTAGTATTTTGGCACAGCATACAGTTGTACTAACATACAACTGTGTGCAAAGCCACAAAATTCTAAGAAATTGTATCATTATAACTATTTTCAATAAACAAACGTGTTAATTATCATTAGCGCATAGTGATCCCAATTAAATATAGCGTTAATATTGTTTTAGAGCATGATTTGATTGACGCATTCTCGATTTTTTCGACCCTAGCTAAAAACATGAGATTATCATTCCTTATCCTTTCACCCTTCCTTTACGTTCCTCCTCCCTCCCATATTTATATTTATCTTAAGGTAGGCAGTGCATCTGCAATTCCCTTATCGTTGTAGATGTCCCTCAGCAACTGTAGCAACTGTAATTACTTACCACTAGATCTGAACGTGCTTACTAGTTTATTTAACTCTTCCATAAACAACAAAAAAGTATTAGATTTGACAATTATGTTTTTACAATTTTTAAAATGTTAAAGTTAAAACTACTTTTATATATAAATAACATATAATTTTTAAAAATTGGTTATGAATTACAGAGATCAGCTATTTTCAAAATAATTATAACATTTGAAATGCAAAATACCTATTTCCATTGTTTTTAAATACTTTTCAGGACATATTTTGTATTTGCAAAATACTTTTCGATAAGTTTTTTCAACATCAATAAATTAATATGATAAAAATAGTATTTTTCACTCTGGCCATGGGAGTAAATTTTGCACTCCTTAGAAATGGACAATTATACAAAAAAGAAAAAAAAATGAGTCCTACTACATGTTCCATGACGATTTTGATTCCTCAATGGCTAGTGGTAGTGCAAGTGCAAACACCACTATTCACCTGGAATTACTTTAATATCTGTAGGATGATGATTTCAACCTGCGATTGATAAATAAATACTCTACAGTAAACATCGTCTTTTTAAAATAAAATTTGGTAGAAATCCGGTAGAAAAGTTTTTTCTTATGGTGACATGATTATAAGAGTGCACAGAAGAAAGATATACGACAGTGTATTTGATCGAATTATTTTATTAAAATCTGTTAAGTACATTTAATCCCAGTTACATCCCTACATTCGCCTCGGATCCCGGAGTCCGCAGCTTGAACTTCGCACTGTCTATATAAGTATTAGCATATGTAATTAGTAAATTAACTTTCATCACAAACTTAAATTGATGGCTAAAATGATGTCTTGTTTCAATAATAAAAAAACATATTTTTAAAATAAAGGAAGTTAAGAACTATAAAGGTATTTTATTTTAATAGAGTATTTTGGAAATACGTATTTTGCATTGAGTATTTAAAATACAAAATGAAAAACTTATTAATTATTTTGAATTTGAAATAAAAAATAAGAAAAGTATTTGCATTTTCTATTTAAATACATTTTATAAACTATTACACATCTCTGAAATCTAATTGGTTAACAACGCCATCTATTAAAAGTTTTATAAAACTCTTGAAAATTAAATTATTATAATCGGTAAATATTCATTCAATTGGGTTTATGTAATAAACGTTAGATGGCGCTTATTGACAACAATGTTGATGTTTTTGTTGTTGCAAGGAAATAGGTTAGTAAATATTAATTTTTTTTAATCATTAGATGCCGTTACATTTCGCAGATGAAGATGAAATATCTTTACTACTATTTAGTTGTCTTAAGGCTATTTGAATTTTGCCATCCCTCCCCACCTCTACAATTCGATTTTGCATTTTTAGTGTTAATTTAATTATTACTTTATGATATGTGCGCTATCATTTCAATTATAGCAAATTTTTCCTGTAATTAGTATAATTAAACTACTAGGGGAATCGATACGTCAGTTCCTAGATTATTTTTAAATCCTAAGGATTTAGTTAAGATTAAACAAGAAACAGTTTTTGGGTAGGTATATTTCTCAGCTAATAAAAGCTGAACCATGTACTATTAATTAGGTCGGGTAAGGTATGCCTTAATACCACACGATAATGTATATTCGGTATACGTAATTAAATAATTTTTATTGTTTACAGTTAAAAAAACAATATGTTCAACAATAGACACAGTAACAATTCAGCTGCTGATAACAGTAAAATCAATTAATTACGACATGAAAGTTTTACAATATCGTATTTTTTTTTAATTGGTGTAAAATAAAAACAAAAATTCTCAAAAAAAGCCACAAAAAGCAAAAAGGCTCCGGCTTCCTCTGCCTGCTCGTAAATACGCCACTATACAACAAAAATACTCCTTTTTCCTTTAAAAAAATACTACCTTTTTATCAGTACTTACTTAGCGTAACCGTAAAAAAATAATCTTATTTTCTTTGCTGACTTGTATATGCTATCAAACTATAAATTAAAAACATATGATAATTGGGAATAAAAAATATTACATTTCCAATATTCCATTTTTAAGCATAGATGTTAAGTCATTAGTATAACAAACATAAATTGTCATTCGCATTATAGATACAAATTTATCTTAATTTATTTATCTACATTGTCTCGAATATGAATTCCACAAATGGCAAGTGACTGATCTCACGACACAAGAAATGTCAAATAAATATTAAGTGATTCGTGCCTAAAACAGAAGCCATGTTTTATACGTATTAATGGTTAGCTTTTTTTTCATTGTATTGATATTAAAAAAAAAACACAATATACATCGACCAGCAGACATAGCTCAGTGGTAAAGCGGAGTAAATAATAGCGGGTTCAATTCCCGCAATGGAATAAACAATATATACGCACAGCAGGTGTGTATATCTAGTCTGAGTTCCGCGTCAATCCGCCTTAGACAAACGTGATGTTTTAATGTTTATTCCTCCAGAAAAGGATGAGCCTCTGTCCAGCAGTGGAACATATATGTAATATATAAACACTTATTTAAGTTAAAAATAGTTTTAAACATAAAACCCCTATATCAGAATTTCTCTAAGAGCCGTTTAAATAAGTGATGTGGCCAAATAACCAGTTTTGCAATTCGATTATGGACTGTCATAAGGTTTTGATGATTCGGACGCCTTTTAAATGCCGCTGGGAATAGCAGCATCCAAGACCAGGGGGCGGTCGCCCTCTGCGCTCATGTCCGAGTAGTACGGTTCTGGTTGCCAGGGTTCGCTCCCATATCTCGCCAGGTGTAATGCGCCGCACGGGGTGTGGATTTTGATTTTGAAACCTAGTAGTACTCTTTAGTAACTCTCTAGTGAGACGATTTTCTTACTGATTATCATAACAGTTAATTTAAGAGGTCGGTATCAGGATAGAATTAGCAATACGAAAACAAAATGAAGCTGACAAATACAATACAATTAAAATGCAACGTATCCTCTGATTGATTTGAAGATGTTAATGCTGGTAGCCTATTGGCTTTAACAGCTTTATCAAATACCGGGCCCGGCAAGTAAAGTATAATTGGGAATCTGCGCAAATCGCAGACTCCATCGGCTTGACGCCGTGTCGGAGGTACACGTGTGTGTGCCGATTTTCAATTCATTATGAAACTACGTTAAATATGTAGGGGAGGATTGGGCTGAAGTAACTATAGTCCCTATTAGTCCGCTAGGCCCCAAGGTCTAGGGGGTGAGAGCCGACCGGGTACGTGAGAGAATCTCGTATAAGCGGCCGGTGTAGAAGTGTTCCCTACTCTTCGTGCTTGGCTAGAGCCGGGGTGCGTGTGAGTGTTGGTGTCGTGGGTGGATCCGAATGACGCCGTTTCGTCGTCCGGATCTTGCAAACACGTTAAGCGGGCGTCGTCTTTTTGGGCACGTGTTTAAATCGGGTGAATAATTTACCGATTGTACCACAATTTGTTCACATTCGGTGCTTTTAGTACAAGTTTGATGCAATTTCTACGTATTCGGTGCTTTTAGTACAAGTTTGATGCACTTTGTACACATTCAGTGCGCATAGTATAATTTCGGTGCAATTTGTACACATTCGGTGCTTTTAGTACAAGTTCAATGCAATTTGTACAAATTCGGTGCTTTTAGTACAAGTTCGGTGCAATTTGTAAACATTCGGAGCGTTTAGTACAAGTTCGGTGCAATTTGTACACATTCAGTGCGCATAGTACAAGTTCAATGCAATTGGTACAAATTCGGTGCGCATAATACAAGTATATAGTAATAAGTTCGGTACAATTTGTACACATTCGGTACGTTTAGTACAAGTTCGGTGCAATTTGTACACGTTCGGTGCTTTTAGTATAATATCAGTGCAATTTGTACCCACTCGGTGCGCATAGTACAAGTTCAATGCAATTTGTACAAATTCGGTGCCCATAGTACAAGTATATAGTAATAAGTTCGGTACAATTTACACCCATTCGGTGCTTTTAGTATAAGTTCGGTGCAATTTGTACACATTCAGTGCGCATAGTACAAGTTCAATGCAATTTGTACAAATTCGGTGCGCATAGTACAAGTATATTGTTATAAGTTCGGTGCAATTTGTACAGATTTGGTGCTTTTTGTACAAGTTCGGTGCACTTTGTACACATTCGGTGCTTTTGGTATAAGTTCGGTCCAATTTGTACACTTTCGGTGCTTTTAGTATAAGTTCGATGCAATTTGTACACATTCGGTGCGCATAGTACAAGTTCAATGCAAACTGTACAAATTCGGTGCCCATAGCACAAGTATATAGTAATAAGTTCGGTACAATTTGTACACATTCGGTGCTTTTAGTACAAGTTCGGTGCAATTTCTACACATTCGGTGCTTTTAGTACAAGTTCGGTGCAATTTGTACACATTCAGTGCGCATAGTACAAGTTCAATGCAATTGGTACAAATTCGGTGCGCATAATACAAGTATATAGTAATAAGTTCGGTACAATTTGTACACATTCGGTACGTTTAGTACACATTCGGTACGTTTAGTACACATTCGGTACGTTTAGTACACATTCGGTACGTTTAGTACAAGTTCGGTGCAATTTGTAAACATTCGGTGCGTTTAGTACAAGTTCGGTGCAATTTGTACACATTCAGTGCGCATAGTACAAGTTCGGTGCAATTTGTACACATTCGGTGCTTTTAATACAAGTTCGGTGCATTTTGTACACATTCGGTGCGCATAGTACAAGTTCAATGCAATTTGTACAAATTCGGTGCGCATAGTACAAGTATATAGTAATAAGTTCGTTGCAATTTGTACACATTCGGTGCTTTTAGTACAAGTTCGGTGCAATTTGTACACATTCGGTGCTTTTGGTACAAGTTCGGTGCAATCTGTACACATTCGGTGCTTTTAGTACAAGTTCAATGCAATTTGTACAAATTCGGTGCGTTTAGTACTTAGTACACGTTCAATGCACTTAGTATAAGTGTGCAATTTGTACAAGTGAGAGAGGGGCGGAGTTTCGCCATTTCTTCTCCGTTCAGAAGAACTTCGTTACGAAATGGTTGTAAAGCTTTATTGATAACAGACTCGTCATCAAGACATTACAGCCGCGGGTGGGCCTTAGCCTGGTTCGGTAATTTTTTCCAGTCAGATCTTCGTTTAGTTTTTTCCTCCAGCCTCTCACACCGATTGCCTTTAGGTCGTCCTCGACTCCATCTAGCCATCTGAGCTTAGGCCTTCTGCAGCGTCTACGACCATATGGTTTGCCGTCGAGTAGGCGTTTGAGTACTCTAGCCTCGTCCATCCAATCTTAATCGTTTTGATGACGTTCTGCTCATTGTACAGGTCCTATAGCTTGTGGCTGTAGAGTGTTTTTTTTTAATAACAGACTGACGTTCGGTAAATGAACTATAATTTCTTATGTTGAAAAAAGAATTGAAATGTTGAATGTGTGTGTGTGTGTGTGTGTGTGTGTGTTGTGTGTGTCTTAAATAAAGGATTCATTAATATTTATGATTGTTCTTAACATAGTACGAAAAGATTACGAAGTATTTTATTAGATTTCAAATATTGTTGGTATTCTTAATTTTATGTTAAAAATACATACAGATATACTACCTCTTATCCTTTTTGCTTAATACGAGACTTATCGAGAAATAATCAAAAAGAAACCATATAGAATTTTATTAATAAGCATTAATCTTGTATTTTATTGCAGGTGTCCCCAACCATTTTTGCAACGAACCATTTAAAGATTAATAGTTTAGACCACTGCGGGGGAGGGGGGTGTTGATTGTTTTAATTTATATGCATTCTCTCCATCAAGTCTCCAACGCAACTGCCACTCGGCTCCTTTTAATCTCTCGTCCATGCGTCCCGAGAGAAATACTCTACCAAATATACTAAAAATAAAAATAATGTAATGTGTCTTGTGCGGTTCAGTACCATTTGAACCGCGACCCGAAACCGGTCCATGAACCGGGGAATGGGGACTATTGTTTTATTGCATTTAGACTTTTTTATTGAAAAAAAAACCTAGATAAAGCAATACTAAGGAATCAACGCCTATGATTCGTAGATGTTAATGCTGGTAGCCTGTTAGGCTTTTACAGCTTTATCGGATTTCGGGGCCCGTGAGCTCGGGGACCCGCGGGCAAAGGACTCAACGCCGCTCATGGATATCTTTTTTATGGGATCCTATCCCGAGCAAACGTGTCGTTGATGAAAAGGAATCAACGCCGTCTATAGACATCCGCGATACCATAAATATTACGGAAGCGTTGCTGGCTTTTAAGATATGTGTAGGCTGGATTTTTGAAGGTGTCAATGTCGTATCAGTTCGGAAATACCGCTAGAGGTAGCTGGTTCCATATCTGCCGAACAAAACCTATTGCAGATGTTTTATAATACATGGCTTAGGTTAAGTTGTGAATAATGTGAAAGGAAAGAGGGAAGTAAGTAAAAGGGAAGGAGTTGCGCTTCCGGTTTTTGAACAGCGTCACAAAGACCGGGGGTCGGTTACCTCCCGGCTTTCACCAAAAGGAGTGCAGGTGAGAAAGCACTACTTAGACTATTAAGTATATGGTATATTTTCCAAACATTCAATCCTCTACAGAACAAAAATATTTATATTATATTTATATTGCCAATAATTTCAGATATTTTGGGAATTGTTGTTAATAACAGAGTTACTCTTGCACCATGATTGTACCACATAAAATGTATGCAAAACATATATGTACAATTTGTCTGATGCACAACTCATATTGGTTAAAGTTCCCATGAGCTTGAAAACAGTAAAGGATAAAAAAATTAAGCGTGAGGTAATGAGTAAACACAAATCGAAAGTTTCGTTTAGATGCCAAAATAGGCCTCTGAAAATATGTTTCTGCCCTTAATATCAATATTAAGTTTGTCCGCATCGCACTTTTCGATATAGGAAAAACATTTTTGTTCTTCCGATTGTTGTGACTAATGAACCTTAAATTGCTCTGCAATTTCCATCAAATAATTTTGTAAAGAATTGAACGCTTTACAAAAAAGTTCTGATATCATTTTTCGATGAATCAACTCAGTGAAAAGTTATTCGAGGTCAAAGTTGTGTAGATCACTGAAAACAAATTAGGTATTAACTTTAAATATTATATTTATTTATTAAAATGAAAGAGTTGTATGTATCGTCACTTTTAAACTTGACTTTAAACGACCATTCAAGTTTTGGAAGAACGATCTTCATTTTACATTTCAAGATGATTTTATTTGACACTGGTATAATAGTTATACCTGATTGCTATAATTAAAAAAGAAAGAACCCAATTTTTTATTTTATCACAAAGAAAATTTAAGCTACAATGTCCTTTGTAATAAAATAAAAAATTGGATTTTTTCTTTATTAAAAATTTACTTATGATATTTTCGATCGATCAATATTGCTTAAATTATTTCTTCGATGCAACTAAATCGAATATTATTTTTGCTATACAATATTAACTGTAGATATTAGAACACATAAATGCAGAGCAACGAAATTATAGTATTGAATTACTTCGGCGCGTTATATTACACCTAGTTCAAATTACACAATTAAGTCAACTTTTGAATATGAAAAAACAATTGCTGTTCCGGTCTACGCTATGACGCTATTCCGTTTATTAGAACCCGTGGAATCACGCACCGGTGTGGTCAAATATCAGTTACATCCAACGTGTGATATCAGTCAACCGCTTGACTGAACCAACTTGGATAATATTGGAACAATTCGGGACGCGAGCGTTTCTTTTAGTTATTTGGAACATTTTGAATGAACGTATTCATGTGTGTGGATTTACTTGATTATAGTGATTTTAGTTTTAAAAACAAATTAAAATATTCGTAAGTTTTAATTAAATTTGAATAATTTATTTAATACGTAACATACTCTGAGCTTAAAAAAAAGAATTTGTATTTTGTTTAAAATTACTACAACAAATTCAAATAGAAATAAAACGCCGTTAAAATATAATTTTATATATTTGCATAGTATTAATTATATTAAAAAAAAAACTATTTCTATTGCCTCTTAAATACCACATATTTGAAACATTCACTTCTTTGGACCTTGCATAATATTAAGCAATTTACCTTTCAATATAATTTGTTTTTTTAATTGAAGTTAATTATCATATATCTTTTAAATATCGATTTATTTAAAAAGTACTTTATTATAAATTAAATATTAGAGAAAAGTTACATTTAATATTTAAGAAATTTACATACAAGTTAAACATGACTTTTCCCGCCAACTTACATTGGTGACGTTGTTTTTATTATATTTTCATAATCCTATGTTTTTGTCAGTTATATTGTTTAATTGTAGTGGCGTATTATGTAATATAGTTAGATTAAACGCTATAAGTGGTGTGATATGAAATAAACGTGTATATCGCGACTTTTTAGGTTGACTGAAAAAGTCCATAGAAGGTTTTGGTAGAATACCCACCATTTTATATATAAAGACTTAACGTAGCAAGCTGACTACATTTCAAGATACTTGATATTATTTTATTTTACTTGACACTGGCATAATAGTTATAACTAATTGCCATCAAAGAAAAAAAGTATTTACATTTTTACATAAGAAATTTTCACTTTTAACAGATAATTAACTTATGCACATCCTTTATTTTAAAATTGGTATTTCAATGTTCTCACTCATACCGAGGTCATTGCTGTTGAATGTAATTATACAGATTAAAGTAGATATTAGAATAATTGTACCACCATTATATTATAATATGTATATTCAAAAACCTTAACATCTAACACCAGTTATACTACTAACATCCGCCGATCCTTATGTGATATTTCGTAATTATTAACCTTAAACTTTAACGTTAGTTTTGCCATGGTTCAGTTCATCTTCTCTAGACGGTAGACGGTAGGTAGACGGTTGAATCGTTCCAATGTACTAAAGCGTGGCTGCCGTTCTGTTTACGAAGACACCCGGGATCTTTAGGGGTTTTCTTCAAATAAAATTCTTTAAAACGATATTAATTTATTCTTGCGTTTCATTGTACATTTATATATTAACTAGCTTTTGCCTGCGCCTTCGCTCGCATGGAATTTGGTCTGCCACATTAAGCTTCGTGACAAATCATTTTAAATAAATATATATTTTTTTACTTAATTTATCGTTCACAATTTTGGTCATAATGGCTTCCACATAAAAGGTAGATATATGATGTTGCAGACTTTTATTTAGAACTATTCAAGACAAACAATCCTATGGTACATAATCTTTGTGTAACTCTAATGGTTTAGGCAGCGTATGCCAAGATAGCTCTCAGAGGCCAGATTTTTTTCGACTTAATTGACATGTATCGTTATATTACGACCAAAATTACATAAAATCATTACAAATTTTACCTTATATGTTATTCCGATGTATAACCTATATTACTGTAAAGATTCATCCAAATCCGTCCAGTAGTGTTTTCGTGAAAGAGTAACAAACATACATCCATACTCACAAACTTTCGCATTTATAATATTAGTAAGATTATATTTTAATTACATTTTATCTATTTACATTCTATATCATATATTTTGTAATTTCAATGTTTCGTACCGGACGGATGATATGTCTATTCAAGACAAGGATGTATATACCCTGACGTTTACCTAATGCGACAATCAAACCTACGATCCATATGATGGGTCCATCTATACGACATTCGATAGCTAGTTAAAAGGGCTAATTGTAGCGACTACAGAAAATTCAAGGACAAATGTTACTTCTAGTAACAAAACCTGTTCCCAAATAAGCGTCCTTCTATTTGTTTTTTCTTTTACTCAAATTTAAGAAACAAAAAACAAAAGAAAAAATACGGTCAGTGGCTCTCAACATTCTTGTAATTAACGTCAACATCACAAAAAAGTATATATAAAGTTAATTCGGAAGAATCTACTGATAAGACATCTTTTTAAATTGATGACAATTCGAGACGAAGAGAATTATTTTTTTTATACTATAATTATAAAAAAGTAATGAACATTATATAAAAGGAAATTTTTATATACCAATTACAAAAATATATTTGTTACTAATTTTAGATTCGTACAAATAAATAAATCGTTGATGCCATTCTTACTTAAGTCGTTAAAACTTGTGTAAGAGTAAGAAATGCGTACTGTCATCACGATACGACAAAGTTGGTTATTTAGCCGATTCATATTCGACCAGAGTTAGAGAGTTGGAGTAAGTAATTGTATTTATCGCCACGTGTTGATGTATAATATCATAAAGTGACAATCAAACATCTGACATCGGTTTTCTATAATGCAATCATTGACATAGAAGATCTTTCAGGCTTAACTTAATATGAAGTTTAGTTTCATAATGATTTTTATTCCTTCCTCTATGGGAAATTTATCTAATCGATAAAATAAACGTAATTTAAATATAAGTCAAAACATATAGCTATTATTATATATTTAAAGCTCCATATATTTAATATTAAATAATATACTTATTATATGTATATGAAAAAGTTTATTGGACCATGATCTATTAAAAAAGGTTTGAAAGCCACTGTCAAAGATAAGCCATCGTATAATATGGAATTCAGGTAACATTTAGTGAATAAAGCACATGGCGGTCGTTGGCTTCGAATGTTTATATATTGTTAACTATTATTTTACATTATATATTATATATGGCCCACTGCTGGGCACGAAGCCTCCCCAATTTTGAAGAAGTGGATATTAAATCACCTGTACTCATATGTAAATGCCTATTTATCATCTGACACTGCATCGGATCCTGCAGGAGTTGAAGTCCTTGATGCCAAAGGCGATAATTTTGCTAATCAGCCATTTAAGTCGTCATCTACGTATTGAACTTATTGAAAAGCACAAGTAAAACAATTTTAATAAAAAATAAGTTTATTGCCTTATTTCCAACATAAATACGAAATTATTACAGTTATCAAAAAAAAAAAACAACTAATATAAACTTAGCTGATAATAGCTTTGACTGTAACACCCTCAAAACTTCTTCCGAAGGACTCGTGAGCGAAAGCACGAGTTGAATTAGTAGTAGTCGGAGGTTGTTGTATTCTGAGGACTACAATAAAAAAAAGTTTGCTGCTGCTGCCCTTCAGGAGGACGATTGTTGATGTGTAATTTTCTTGAGAACCTGTTGAAATGGTATCAAAATTGTACCTACGGAAGAGACTAGCTTCTAGTAAAATACTTGTCCATCAATATTTAAAGTATATATAGTTTATATATACGAACGTTGTCGCTTAATGATGGTCGTTTTATTCTAGTTATTTCTCACCTGTTTTAAAATTGCCTCACAGTCAAGATTAGATCATTTTTAAATATCCTCTTTTTGTAATAACATACATGTGTATGCCCAATAACACAGCCGATAATGACTTACTTGTTTAAGTGGTGAACTGGACTGGCCCCATACTATGATCTCGTTTTCATGTTGATTATTACAACATATAAAAGAAATGGGCACACACAGACACGAAACTAATAGCTGTACGTATATAAGTAATATACCGCGATATAAAAATTGAACGAGCGACCATTAAATACTTAAAAAATACATATAAAATACTTAAAAAGATATGTTTAGAATGATAATTATGTGCAAATTATATCAAAACATGGTAAATTGTTAATTCGATTAAACTAAAAATAAAATAAATATATCGTTCATCTTATCAGTTACTAATCTGTCTACTGTCAAAATAAGTTAAAAACTTAAATAGACGGGCAGACAAAATATCGACGCAAAAATGTGGTGGTGGTGGTGGGTTAATGACCGTTCGTCCAAAAATGGGGAGGCCCGTGCTCCGCAGTGGAACATATGTATATGGGCTGAGAAAAATTATTTTTTTTGACATCAGTATCATTTACAGCGTTTTCGCTTTTCTTGCATCGATTATAAAAACAACTCTAAAACATTAATTTAAGTATTGATATCAAGTAAATTAGTATTAGATTGTTGGAAATGATATGGCGGACATTTATATCAATATATAGAACTGCATATATTTTTCCAGAAACTTCTTATTTATTTAAAATATGCTACATCTGTTTTGATACACTTTCCCGATGAGATTAAAATGCAAGTTTATACTCATATAAAAAATTACATGAATAAATTGAATTTATACATTTTCGAAATTTAAAAAGTAACAAAATGGAATACATTTAAGAAAATTCCTTTGTTAAAATGTGACTGGCAATAGACATCAACGAGATTATGCCAAAAAGAAAAGCCTAATAAACGTTCACATGTTAAAAAAAAAACTGACATTTCATATGTGCCAACCTTAAATACATATAAGTATGAGAACGTTAATTGTCTTGTATCTGATACATAAATATTATTCGAAAATGAATGCGGATGGTTGTTTTTTATATTTTAATGCCTGAGTTAATGTTATTAATTAATGCGCTCTAAATATAGAACTTTTATTTAATTATTTATGAGCTATAACTGTGGTAGAATATGGAAGATATTTAAGAAGTATAATCATTTATGCACCAGTAACTATGGTGATAAAATGATTATTTATTCCTTACTAATGATTATTGATAAATAATGAAATATCCGTGTGCAAAATATGCAAGTTATACAATAAAGAAACTTTTTGCGACATTTGCATGAAATAGAAAATCGTAAGTATATGGACCATTTTAAAGATTTTAATTGTTTTTTAAGAGATTTATATATAAATCTCATAGAAACCAATTATGTATTGTTTAATAAAATAATTATACGTTTTTTTTGTTGTATATCGATTCTCCACCAAGTCACTTCGGTCATCATTTAATCCGTTCCACAAATTTCTGGCCTCCTGGTGATGAGCTCGTGATATGAGAAAAAGTTGTAAAGGTCTTAGGATCTAAAAGGTTATATCAGTCAAAAGCGATGTTACATCAGGACATTTATTGTACATTATTATTCGGTGTCCCTATTTAACCGCAAAAGCTTGAATTCTAATGATTACGAAGACATAACATCAATTAGGTAATCTACTAATTCACAATTCGATTGAAACAAAAATACTTTTATAATTTTAAGGATTAAGTGCATTCAAAAACCAAAAATATAATATTTTAAAGGAAACGCTTCTCAAACGACCAACCTTAGTAGCTCATGCTGAATATTTATCGTCCATGAAAATTTTCAAAAGGGAGGGCACTGCACATCCATCTAAGGAAAATATGTGAATAATTGGAGGGGAAAAGAGAAGCTTTAGAGAGGAACAGAATGATAGGGACAAAAAATGTTGAGAAAATTTAAACAATTTGGATGAGTGGGGTTTTCAGTACGGTGTGTTTATCTTGAAATATCCTTCTGCGTCTCACAACCCTGTGGAACTGGCTACCTTCCACCGCCTTTTACTTACTGGTTTTTATTTTTTAAGTCCGACAACGTTTCTGCAACTCTTCTTGTATTGCAGATGTGTATGGACTGCGTTGATTTTTTTTCTTCAGGCGACACGCTTAGCCTTTCTATTTCATAAAATACATCATTTCATTTTGAAATTCATATAAGCTTTAAAGAAATTAATTGTTATATTTCGACTTTTCTCACAAAATTTCGAAATATTCCTATTTTTTGTAAATTCCCCGGTAAATATAATAAGTCATTTATTGTTGTATGTACATATTTAAACTGTATGCGTGTAATGTTGATGTCGATATCTTCAAGTTGTAATAAGGTTCATTGTTCTGCATCTGCGACTGTGTAATTAAAACTGCGAACTGAAGCACAAATATCTTAGAACATTTATTATATTATTAATAAGTACAAAATTATTTATTGCATGTTACTATCACAATAAACATTACGTTTAACTGTCTGCAATAAATGTCAATAAACAACTTAATCAATAACTAAAAATAAAAATTAAGTGTCTAGGTTATCTGCGACCTCGAAGTTATTAAACTTTCACGCTTATTTGTATCTATACACGTACCATCTGTTTCTTTCGTCTAATATTGGAATCGACTAAATAAATTGTAATGCTACTTTCAAAAGAATATTGAAGAGATCTTTGATCACGGAAATGGGGTTTCTTCATAAAATTGAAAATCCTTAACATTTTAGGCGAAGCTAACTCTAGTGCTTGTTGTTTTGGCAATTTCCATTTTCATCGATCCAAGGTTTGCTTTTTTAATTGTCTACTTGTCTCTCTATCTCTATTTTTGCTTTTTTTATTTAAACTTTTTTCTTGGTTATCTTTCTTTCTGAATTTCAATCAATCAATGCCTGCGGCAGTCCACTGCTGGACACAGGCTTCCCCCAAGCAGCGCCACCTAGCCCAATCTTCGGCTTCACGCATCCAGTTTCTGCCAGCCACCCTGCGCAGATCGTTACACTATTTATCTTTTCGAATTTATATCATTAAAAATATTATTAGTGATATAATGAATAACT
>JASFAT010001105.1:0-46475 GCA_031353405.1 Baronia brevicornis
AAAAAAAAACAAAATTACTTTCCGAACAACCTAATAGTTTATTAAAAAGGTTTGTTATTTAAAATATAGCATACTCGTAAATGTAAGGAAAATATTAATTACAGTACACTAGCTCAAAGTCGCTCAGAAAGATATGTAGTGGTCTATTCTCGTAGTTTTTTTAGTGGATAAGATTCGTGGTGATGAAATCTGCCAAAGAAGCAACGTCACCGAAGTTTTTCAATTTAGAAAACTGAAACGGCCGTTGCTGAGTTGGTCACATTTTTGAGAAAATCGTTAACCGTCGGAGTGCTCGTATGCCGGAGTAGAGATCGTATCTTACAAACGTAGTATTGGGAGACCGAAATTATTATCCAATCTTACCGAAATATTCGTTACATTGTAAAAGTATTTGATGAAAAAAGAAATATTTTTTGTTTTGATAATCTAAAAAGTTTTGATTAAATTTTAACCACTAGATTAACAATATATAAACTAATGTATTTATAGTATGACGACATAATTGGCTAGGTGGCGAAGCTATTAGCTTCGGAGTCAATTGCAGAATCGGAATAATAATAATTAGTATAAATGTGTATGTATGGTACATGTGTATGGTCTATAGGTATTTATTACAGTCTGCGTGTCCTGCCAATCAGCCTTCGATAATGGTTTATGTTCATCCCTTCAGAAATGGGAGGTCTTGCGTTCTCAAGAACATGAAGTGCTTTATATTTGTTTTTCAAAATATATGTATGTTTATTTAACAATATCGATCATCGATATTATGACTTCGACAACATTAGCTGAAGGCAACACGCTATGTTCATTGACTTTATGGTGGTGTAATGTTCGAGCCCTCGATAGGAACTTGTTTGACGTGTATAACTTGTTTTATATTTTTATTGTTAACTTAATGAATATTAAATAATATTACAATGAAAAACAGTGTGTCAACTATCGTATAGGTAATGTAATATCACGTAAGCGCTGAAACGCTACCAATTTTCGGTTGTGGTATTAACATTTATGAAAAAGTCAGCATTGAGTTACATTCGAGGCAGCCTGCTGGATGTGTGAAATATATTTGTTTTTCAAAATATATGTATGTCTTTTTTAACAACATCGATCATCGATATTATGACTTCGACATCCCTAGCTGAAGGCAACACGCTTCTCATTGACTTTATAGTGGTGTAACGTTCGAGCCCTCGATAGGAACTTGTTTGACGTGCATAACCTGCTTTATATTTTTATTGTTAACTTAATGTGCAGAAGTTTTATACAATTTTTATGTACTTTTATTAATGAATTTATTAAAAATGAGTTTCAATCGATATCGATGACTCGGAGCTGCTATACATAGTATAGTATAGTAGATGAAAAAAATCACTAAAACAGCTCCAAAAAAAGTCTAAATAAATATGGAAAAAAGTGTGTAAACTTAAAAAGATTTATGGAGTCAGTGGTTACTTTGTGGAAATCTAATGTCAATAACTACCATGCTAAGATCCGCGAATGTTTTACGCGGATCTAATTGAGGTTCAACGCTTGTTTTCTAGAGTCCACTATATCTGTGGATGTCTTGTGATGATCTCGATGACGATCTTTCATCTCTACATATATATTATTGAATAACATTTTACTCAAAAATCCATTATTAAATCTTTCGCGGTATCAGTAATTAAACTTTGAAGCGTCCTTTTCCCTTTGACATAAGAAAAGCCCCTAACAAACATTGACTTAAAAGTGAAAATAAAGACTTTTAGTTGAAACCTCTGCCTACCTAATTTATCCTCCTCCGACATAATTATACAAATATAATATATGTAAGTATATGTTTATGGTCTAGAGAGAAAGTTAGACGGAGAATGCCATCTAGCTAGATAAATTAGGCTAAATTTTTAATAAAAAGGTGGACTTTTTTAATTCGTAGTGGTAGAGCCATGCTACGGACGAATACTTTGTCAAGAATTGCATGTAATTTAATGTAGCTTAGCTACCGCGCTTCGTCCGGTGACCGGTTGAGTTCCGGACATTTCCATGAAATAACATATAAATTTAAATATATATGAATAAAAATATTAATAAATAAATTAAATAATGAATAAATAAAAATACTAATGTTGTCAATTATAATATAAAATCTATTTGGAATTTTATTTTATATTATAGCAGAATGTGTTCTTAATATGAACCGCTAAATTTAACAGTGAAAGTCAATGGAAAACAGAATACGGAATAACCCATGTGCGCTTCCTGTGTACAGATTAAAAAGAAAGAATGTTACTCACCAATTTTAATACACGATGATCACTCACCAAAACACTGGCACAAAACAAAAATGTTTTTTTTCTATGTCAACATTATATTGGTTAGGCGCATCTTCAGTAAGTTCTTCGTATGAGAAGCGTGCGCATCCCGCCGCGTAGATACTAAACTAGGTTCGTGATTTGCTTCGTTTCTTGTGATTCTGCGAGTTGCGGTTTTAAATAGGGTCACCAAAAATGCAATTTTTATCGGGACAATCCGGAAATACGATATAACGAATAACCATGCATACAAACAAGCGTGTTTTATAACGTCTAAGTGTCATTAAACTCTACGTACTTACTCTATATAAATATATTATAACTCTATATAAATACATATTCTATATAAATAATATTATAACTCTATATAAATACATATTCTATATAAATAATATTATAACTCTATATAAATACATATTCTATATAAATAATATTATAACTCTATACCGCCAATCCACGGTCTGCCGTGCCAATGGATGCGTAGCTAGGGGCGAGCCTAGTCGCAAGCGTGCCGATCGTCCCGGGGTCGGGCTCCCCGGGGACTATGGTGCCTTACCTCAGCATGCAGGGCTCTGCTGGGGCTGACCTCCATCCTCCCTTGCGGCTCGTGGGATTCACTAAGACGAATTTAATATACCTAATTTGTCGAAAATGACGGTGACGTGGTTCGCCATCCATCACATCCTGATTCTCACGAGGGCGAAAAGCGACCAATGACGAGACGATTTCGCTGCGATGAATGGCAGCGGACGGAGCTCTGTGATCTCTGCCAACCCCTGCGGGGGATAGGCGAGAATATATAAAAAAAATATATAACTATATAAATATATTTATCAGCCTGTGGTATCTCACGATTGACACTAGGTCTCCCCTAACCTACATCTCGATTTTCGACTATACGCATGCATTTACTGTCATCCGTACTAGTAAGTTATCACTCTATTTACTCTATAAGCATACATATATATGCCAAAATACGATCTTCACTCTAGAAATCGTCTAATATAGCAGTTATCATTGCTACGACAGCTAAGTGGGTAGTTTTAAGTATTTATGAGGTCTTTGGTAAATGCCGTACAATAAATTAACATGTGACATGTCACATCACAGATGTAAGGCGGGAAAAGTCCAGCGTAATAGTTCACCATCAAAGAAGAAAAATAACTACTACTTTTGGTGGGCAGTCAGAATTTTTACATATCTAAGATCCGCGACAAGCAAACAAAAATAATTATGTATGTTTTTGCACCTGAAGAAGTGGAATTACGGGGAACTTAAATTAAATCCTACCGAAAAAACGGCCGTCAGCAACTCTCCACCTCCCGACCACTATCAACAACACCAAACACATACCACCACTCTACCACTATGCACATGACACGTGTTTCGTCTCAACACAAGGCATCATCAGGTATAGTAGACTCAAAACCTTCTATGGAGATTTGTAGTCAAAAGGTGACGGAACACGCATTTATTTCATATCACTCCACTTGTATGCCTTAATCGCTCAATATTGTATAATACGCCATCTTAAATAATATAAGTGATAATAACATAAGATTATGAAATCGGAATAAAAACACACACAACAAACTGATCTAAGTTGCCGGGAAAAGTCCCAAAAGCGTAATTATCAAATTGCTCAAGTGGAGTGTAAAGATAAATTATCCGGAAATTAATTGTTTTAAGTGTATGTAAAAACATGGAATGTATAAAGTTTCTTACGTGTATTCTGTCTAATCTAATGCAATGGATTATAGGATTCGATCGGAGAATGATTCGAAATTGCTTATAAGTGTCTTCGGTTGTCTTCCGTAGAGTCTACTATACCTGAAGATGCCGTGTTGGAGCGAAACACGTGTCGTTTACAAGGTAGAAAAGTGGTCGTGAGTGTTTGGTGTTGTGTATAGTGGTTGGTGGGTGGAGAATTGATGGCCGATTTTCGGTAAGTTTTTGGTTTAAGTTCCAAATAAATCCACTTAACCCAACAGAAAAACACACATTATTAATTTTCTGTTATTGTATTGCTTGTCGCGGATTTTAGCTAAGTAAAACTTTTGACTGTCCACATAGTGATGGATTTCCGCAAAGTAACGCCTGACTCCATTAATAATACATTATTTTTAAATAGATCGCCTTTGCCGTGGCAACGGTACTAATCAACATAAAGCCGGACTTTTATCTTTTATATGCGTATAGGAATGTCCTGGTTTATGCAAATAATATGGTCACATACATCGATATATGTCACGCAATTAATATAATGTTTACTAAAAACTGGTAATAAGTTAATATATTTTAATTTTATGCTTACTTAATACGCTTTTTAAAAGAATGTTATCGTACTTTAATACATTATTTCTAGGTTTAGCATTAATTATAACATGATTTTATTTTGTTAAAATGTTATCATTTAAATTTTAAATAAATTATTCAATTCTTAATGATAAAGATATTAATAAATGTAATATATTATGTGTGTAATGAAATATATTAATAAATGTAGCATTTAATTCAATTTTTTAAGCATTAACTGTTTTATGGTGTTCTATATTACTCTTTAAACTTTGCTGAAATAACATATCGACGCAAAAAAGCTAAAAATGGTGTAAATAACACAGATGTGAAAATTTTATTATTGCATATTCTAATAAAAAAAAAACCGAATGGTGTGAGTCTCACAGCTATATGAACAATTGAACATTCTGTATAACACTGAAGCTGACTGTTTTGAGTTATCAGATACATTCTTTTTCAGAAATCTTAAAAGGATTTTCGGCCTGGTAGTAAATTTTCATTTTGCGGTTTACTATAATACGTTTTCTTTTTTGCGATATCCTTCATCTTGCAATTTTATTTTGATTTATTTCATTTGGCAAAAGAAATAATTACCTATACTTATGTAAAGCAAAATTAGTTCGTAGTGGAAATAGGATTTTACTGCACAATTTATTTATAATATTATTGAATAATTTTAGAATTAAGGATTACATTTTTATTTTTATATATTCACGCATATCCCCCGCAGGGGTTGGCAGAGATCACAGAGCTCCATCCGCTACGATCCCGGCACACCCTCCCCGTGTCCTCCACACTCATCCATTCTTCTTTTCACATTCATCCCAGCGAAATGGCTCTCCATTAGTCGCTTTTCGCTCGTCGTCGTCCTAGTGAATTCCACGAGCCGCAAGGGAGGATGGCGGTCAGCCCCAGCAGCGACTATTGACTACGCGGGCGGAGGGCCCCGCAACTGAGCCATTTTTCTATTAATGACGTTTATTTTTTCTCTTTCCTGTTTGTTTGTTTTTAACCATTCTGCACACATTTCATTTAAATTAACATTCTTTTCGTCATCCATATAAGACGCCTACTTTATCAAGAATGCCATAATATTTGTCTATAGCATGAATGAGACCGGCTCGTCCGGGGAAGTACCACACTCCCGCAGAAAATCGGCGTTTCAGTGGTAGCTTACCTAACGCGCTTCATACAGTGAGCGGCCGAGAGAGACCCAACACCCTCCCCCCTCACTCTACCCCTCCCCCTCCAATTCCCACTCCCATAATAACACTTTCCTTAAAGGTCGGCAACGCTTCCACGCTACCTATGGCGCTGCGGAAGTCTATGGGCGGCTTTGATTGCTTTCCATCAGGTGACACGCCTGTTCGTTTGCCTACCTATCCCATAAAAAAAAACGTGCAGGAGTTGAATGTGTATTCAGAACCCGCAAAATTTTGAATCCGGCTATGCAAGAGTTCATAAATATGACCATTTTTTTTTATATGCAATTACATTATTTGCACGAAACAAAATTTTTTATGCCCGCTATTATTTTTCATGTGTGCGAAAGAAAGCGAAATGTAGGAGAATCTTAGAATAAACAAATATCCTCAATCAGTTGTATAGGTGAAGGTACGAAGAAGTAAATAAGTGTGATTAGACTAAACATTTCTCTCTGCTAGACTAATGATGATAATTAAATTGAGTTTTGTTTATAATGAGATAATTGTTTTTATTACAATAATTTCAATATGGCGGACATTAACCGCCATTAATTCACCGTGTGCTACTTACATTCAGTTCAATTTGTTATTCTTTATTCCATGCAATTATTGTTAATTGAACATGAATATTTGATTTGTTAAAAGAAGCGTGTGCCATGTTCCTACGGTTATTTTGTTTTGTAATTCATTAGATTTTTATTCAACAAATATTTGGTATTATAAAAATTGATAAATATCAATTCGTGGCAGAGAACTGCGACTAAATTGCACTGTGGTGGCCAGTCAGCCATCCAGGTGATGGACATCTATTTGTGGCTGGAATTCGAGGTGGCGTTGATAGTTTTATAGCCTATATATATCCCACCGTTAAGCACGGGTCTCCCCATTTCTGGAGGAACGGACGTTAACCCACCACGCTCGTCCAAAGCGGATTGGCGGGGTTACCAGACTCGGAATAAATATCTGTAGGCCATACACATATTTATTGCCGATGTGGGGATTGAACCCGCGACCATGGACTCCGCCCCCACTTCTGAGCCAATTGGTCGTTAATAGTTTGGGTGACAAGAATACGTGTTATAGGTTTGATTGATATATTTGTACTGTAGTATTGAAATCATACAATTATTTCCTAAATAAATTGTTAATCCACACACGCCAAATTACAAATTAAACCAAAATTAGTGTAATTGATAATGAATCTGTTGGACTCATTTTGTCTATCGATCTAATCTATTCTAGCGTTTGTCGAAGATCCGATGACCGCAGGAGTGGAGACTGCGTCCCGGCAAACGTAGTGTAGGACGCCTCTCGACTAGATGGTGCAACACAAGGCGGCTGGCAGAGACTGGATGCATGAAGCCGAAAATTGGGCTAGCAGGCGCTTGTTGGAGGAAGCTTATGTGCAGTAGCGGACTGCCGTGGACTCTTGATGGTTTAAAGCCATCTAGTTCTCGAATTAGATGTCGCTGTCTGACACTAAGAAAGCATCCAATATGTAATTACCAAGCTTGCCAAGAGAAACCATAAAACTATGAATAAGTGGATTTATTCAGTGTATTGTTTATTACTGGTGTATAACAGCAATTGTACTAAAACAGTAGGAATTTCCAAGATAGTAAACGGTGACCTTAAAGATATTATCTCGTTAGGAAATTTATCATATTTCATTCGGTTAGATAAAGACTACTCATTGTCATATTAGTTTGAGTAGCAAAGTTTTATCATCTTACACACACTGATGCGTGCAAATAATTTTTTATTGCCTTTCAGAAATATACCACGCTATATACCTAACTAGAGTCGCGCAGAGAGCTATGGAGAGAGCTATGCTCAGAGTTTCTCTGGTAGATATGTTTCGGAATGAACAAATCCGCCAGAGAACTAAAGTCACCGACATAGCCTTTCGAATTAGCAAACTTAAGTGGCAATGGGCTGGTCACGTCTGTCGGAGATCCGACGATCGTTGGAGCAGACGAGTGCTAGAGCGGAGACCGCGTCTCGGTAAACGTAGTGTGGGACGCCCCCCGGCTAGATGGTGCGACGATCTGCGCAGGGCGGCTGGCAGAAACTGGATGCGTGTAGCCAAAGATCGGGCTAGGTGGCGCTCCATGGGGCAGGCCTATGTCCAGCAGTGGACTGCCGCAGGCTGCTGATGATACCTAACTATTTATTAACTGTAATATCTATATCGACGCAAAAAAGAAGAGAAAACTGTATGCATGACATAGATATCAAAAAAAAATTGTTGCAGATTCGGATCAGAAAAAATAATGCGGACTTTTCCCACAAACTTACATCAGTGACGTTGTTTTTATTTCATTTTCATAATCTTATATTATTATCTGTTATATTGTTTAATTATGGCTGCGTATTATACAATATAGTTCGATTAAGACTGTATCATGACTTTTTAAGTTAACATGAAATAAGTTCATGAAAAGTTTTGGTGGAATAGCCACCATTGTATCAAGACGTGACAAGCTGACTAGACATTTCAAGAAATTCGATATTATTCCATTTTACTTGACACTGGCATAATAGTTTAAACTAATTGCCATAAAAAAAAGTAAACTCACAGCCCTACGACCAATAGGAAATCTTGTACAGCGTTGAAACTGACTGTTTTTGAAAGGTAGATAGATAGATATAATTTTTTCAGAAATTTTAAAAGTTTTTTGGCTCCGGTATATTCATTTTGCGGTTTAGTTATTACGTTTTCGCTTTCTTTGCGTAGATATATTCTTTATTTAATAATTTTTAATATAATCGAAATGATGTCAACGAAGTGAAACCAGTACTTAGCATTTTTAGCTCGTGGGTTTGACTTCAGGCATAGTCCTCTCTTAGCTTCGCGGGTGCTCGGCTTCGCAGTGACTGTTTAAAAGTTGCGCAGTTGTTATTTGCGTACAATGGGCTAGTTCATCATTTCATTGTATATAATAATTGCATGTTATAAGAAAATGCATCTAAAATGTTAAAAGTAGTAAAAGTCCAACTTTCACACAAAGAAACTAACGTTATATGGTATTTGCACTCTTTTATATACGTTTTGATTGCTCACATATACTTTTATCTTCGAAAAAATTACAGGGCACAATGCCTAAATATGTAATGGATGTCCAGTGGTAGAATGCTGATATCAATCTTAAGTATTATTTTCAAACAAGGAAAATTCAACCTATAATTATATATAAATATGGTCGAATATTTCTGGTTTGAAAATAGTAGTTAAGGTTGAAAACATAAATCTGCGATACTTATAAACCATGATAACTTATATAACAATATACGGTTCTGTTAATAACAAGTAATATAACAAAAAGTTAAAAGTCAATTCCTAATTTCTTCCACGCTTTGTCACTGACGGTATTTATTCCAAAATAAAAAAGAAATGTATATGTTTTCCTCTCATATAAAACTAAAATTAATGAATTTATATTATTCATTTATATATTATTATTAGTTTATTCATATAACTGTACTAACATTGAATGGATACAAGTTTAAAAAAATGTATTTGAACTTGAGAGGATTTATAAATAGTATTTTATTAATGATTGAAAATTTGAACCACATGTTGCGTAACATATATATATGAAAAATCATTGTTTTATGTAACGATTGAAACCTCACTTTGAAATCTCAATATCCTGGTTAAGAAAGCCATTACAACTTTTAAAATAAATTGACACGATGTCTGTCAATGCGTGACAGGAACAGTTCATAGACAATAGCTGCGCGCGGGAAAGAGACAGAACGATGTCTAGAAAAGACTACAAATTGCTGGAACATTTTCGAATTTTGGAATTCTAGAACTTTCGATTTACACAAACCCCAACCCCCAGCTCGTAACAAAGATATAAAAATATATAGGGAGACTGTGAATTAATATTAGGAATTTAAAAAAACTTCTGAAGGCGTGTTTAGGTATTGCTGTGAAGCTTAATGTTGTTTGCAATCCAAATTTTAATACGACCGGATCACTTAGTACAATGGGTGTCAGAAGCAGGTAGAATTCTTTACTTTAACGGCTTATAGGAGGAAGTGGAATCGTGATGTGCGACGATCTAAGTAGCTGTTTACCATTGAAAAGGAAACCTTATTATGTAATTTATAGAATATTCCATCGAGATTACGTATGATCATGTAAATTAGTGTAATAAGTTGCATATCTACTTGTATTACAAATGACAATGACATCTCTTTATCTTCTCTAATCGGTCCTTCATTATGTGTTACGAAAACCTTTCAAACGGACAATCTGTCTCCATCGGTTCTGTTCTCAAGTTGCTCTAACTGCTCGCTGAAATTTGGAAGGGGCTTCGCTTGGTCGGACCATCGTATTGGCGACCGTCCACGCGCTCTCATCCCTTCAGTATTACCAACATTGACTAGCTTTTCCAGGGTACTGTAGTGATACATTCATAAATGTATCACTAATGCATTAAAACCTTTTATATTATATTCCTTTTTATATTCGTAATATTCAAATTTAAAATGAACAAGAAATAAATTGTTATAAAATAAAATACATTAGTTACACTGACTCAAAAATAGACATATCACTCATCCGCTACAATATATATATATATATATATATATATATATATATATATATATATATATATATATATAATATATGATATATAGTGTGATTAAAGTATCATTAATATGTAAATGTACAATGAATCGCACGAATAAATTATTATCGTTTAGAAGAATTTAATTTAAGGAAACCCCCTACGGGTGGCATGCTGCAGTACCATCTCCTTTTCACGTAACTCTTTATAGATGTGAGTAATTAAATAGTTTGTACTAGAACACACTTTGTGTGGAAAGAAGGAGGAATCGGAAAGAAATGAGGTGGTTCTAATCTATGCCAGTAACCACACACAAGTAGTTACATTTTTGTGGAGAAATTTACTATCTAATCACAGATAATCTCAGCAGAATAGACAAGAAACTCATCATTTTTATTTTTGTTACAAATTTGAATGTTGGTTATACATTTCAAGAATGCTTTTGCCCGTTAATGACGAAGACAAAAAAGTCTCTTAAAAACCGTTTTTGAATCAATCGCAATATTCCATTTGCAGTAATTATATGTTTTGTCCATTGTATTAAAGAGTGCATTGTTTAGAATTCCATTCACTATACACATTTAAATTCGTTTGTTTACAAACAAACGGAAATATGATTCTCAAGTATATACTGTATTTAATATACTATTCTCGTTATAAGGGTCATTGTGTAACTGTGTTAGTTGCTGTAATGAAGTGAACAATGGCTTGTATCTTAACGCTTGGTAGAATCTATTTACAAATGTATTACCTATATATATATATATATATATATATATATATATATATATATATATATATATATATATATATATATATATATATATATATATATGTATGTATAAGGGGATAAGTGGGGAGTGTACATATGCATAAACACGTAAGAACGATGCGTTTGAACCGACAACCGCTAATTTGTTGGAGAGTTGAAGAAAGGAGAGTTGGAGAAAAAGTTTCTTCGCATTTTATATGAATACTCAAAATATTTTTTCAAAGTTTATTTACATTTAATTATAATATATTAATATGTGACATTTTATTCTATGACTTTCTTCTATCTTGTAAGTAGTGACATGATACCGTTGCTGTATATTTTGGGACTTCTGATAAAAAAACGCCACAAGTAGTTTTGGCAGTTCTCTTCACCGCTGATGTTAATCTGATAGTGCCTAAAGAATTCTACAAAGACCGAAGGATAAAATAGAAGGAAAGAAAGAAGGAAAGAAGGAGGACAGGAAAGAAAATAGCTGTGTTTATAAATATTACTAGAATTCTTGTTTACCATTCCAATTAAGCTTATAATGCTGGTGCTAAGATATGGTCGACATCAGTAGTCCAGTCGAGGAAACAAACTCACGACGAATAGGTGCTAAGCCCGAGCTGTGCTTTGAGCTACTGCTAATTGATAGCCAGAACTGTTTCATTTGACCATCGTGCCTTTTGTCCGGGACTTTACCATCATGTTAAGCTTTTTTTTTTACTTTCCGCAATTTGTACGTTTCGTAATCATTGTGTTGAAGACAAATTATAACTTTGAGATTTTAATCCAGAACTCGTCAAGTAAAAATGTACCACAAATAAATTACGTGTAAGCTAGATTTTCAGAAGTCGCTGTCGCCTACGGAGTCAATGGTCGCGGGTTCGATTTATGTGTATATGATGTATGTATGCAGATATTTATTACAAGTCTAGTTACCCCGCCAATCCTCATTGGACAAGCTTGGTAGGATAATGTCCATTCCTCCCGAAATAGGGGGCCCGTGTCTAGCAGTGAGACATATATAATTTTGTTTCTAGGCCAATATTATAATATGTTATTCATACGCCTCATTATACCAGCGTCAAAGTCAATCACGTTATGTCAAAGTCAACCAGGTGTATCTCTCGAGGGATGCAAAACAATATTTGTTAACTATTTTCTAAAGTTAAAGTACTATTTGTGATCATATGTTTTGGCGTTTCTTCGCTCTGTTACACACATATGAAGGAAATAAGGCATGTTAAGGTAAGGTTGTGATCCCCTTGTAATCATGTCATAGACCATAAGGATAAAACCCTAAGAGCCCACTTCACGAAACCTTATTTCAAATAATATGAGGCTTACCTTTGCTCATCTAAGCAATGGAAGGAATATTATTTAGAGAAACACAAGATGTCGTGTTGAAAGTTTTATTTCGTACTAAATTAATTGACTAAAATTTACTAACAAACTAAAACTAAATTATTTTAAAACAACCAAGGGCAAACTGGTCGTGATGGTGAAGTACATAATTTTTCCTTTTCTTAAATCAATATTATTTACCTGTCAAGATTATTTTTTAAGTCATAGACAAGTGTTTTTTTCTATTCCTGAATATAAATTCTTAAACGTCAAATGTGGTTTCTTTTGCCATTATTATAAGTGTGATATACGCAGATAGTAAAATTTTTAGACTTTTTAAAGAAATATTTTACTGTTTATTACGTTAGTTTAAAGTTGAAAAATCTTTAAAAAAACTAGTGCTAATAAAATTTCCTAAAGAAAATTCTAGGGCGCGATATGGTGTCGATGATAGCTATTTCTTTATTGAATTCACAGCAATAATCTGTTAAGTGTTAAAATAAATATTTGAGGTTATTAATATATACATTCAAAAAGTATATCAAATCATGCTTTATATATTTTAAAGACGTTTTATTTTGCGCTAACATCTGTAAATGTTCATGAAGTAGTTTGCACAGAATTATCACATATCACAAGCAAATAAACTCCTTAAAATATCAGTATACTAAAACACACATCCGACTTATGAATAAATTAAATAAAATTTCTAAATAAAATACTGAAACTTAAAGCTGACAGAGATACGTATTTTTTTAAATAACCTCAAAATAACCTCAGATAACAAGAGATATATATTTATAAATATAATTCTAAATCCATCCAATGACGCGTTTTGTTAACCTTCCACAGTGTATTGGGAAGAGTTATATTAATTTGATTGAAGAGGACAGTTATATTTAATCCATATAACTTTCAAGGTTATGATTAAGTCTGTGTAATTTAGCGTTTCTCAACCTTTTTTTTGTTGCGTTATTATTTTAACAATTTCAAAATTTTACAGGACATTAACATAAAATGTGTTTAAAGGAATTTTACTTACTTATAATACATAACGTAAAATAGTTTGCATTAAAGAGTAAGTTGAGAATCACTTATTTAATTTATTAACTTTTGAGCCAAAGTTTGGTTTCATATTTGCAGTGTATTCCGATTGTATTAATCCGTCCCTTTCTAATACATTCACTCGTACATAGAACAAAATAGTACCAGGAAAAAAAGAAATGTGCAACAAATTACAGCTTCTATGTTTATTTATTTCTATAAGGGCCATATAATAAGCATATACTATTTCATTACTTTTTAAAACAAAATCTAAAACAGGGGCGAATTTTTTCATTATTTATCGTCCGTCGGATTTTTGCCAAAGGATTTTTTCAGTACGTTTTTGTATATTTTATTGTGTGCCAGTGCTAAGTAAAATAATAAGTAAAATAAAAAAAAATAATTATTGAAATGTACATTTGTTGTCTGGACAAGTGTTGAAAATATGGTGGCCGTTCTACTAAAACTTGCATGGACTTTTGCAGTCAAGTTAAAAAAACACGATATACGCATTTATTTCATTTTACTTAACTTCTACACTTTAATTAAACTGTACTGAGTAATAAGAATTAAACAATATAACTGATAATAACAAAACCAACGTCACTTATTTAACTTGGCGGGAAAAATCCTTAGACATTTTTTTTAATTAATAGCGTAAAAATTTTTATTCTTTCCGTATCATAGACACGTTATAGGATATTACGTTTTAATAAAAATACGGGGGAAGAGAAATTGCCTAATAATGGCTAAGGCTGTCTATGAAACCTTTATTTATTTTTATTTTCATGATACTATATATAACAACATATAGGAAGAAAATAAAGTTTTATGTAATATAAAATCATCCCAAAAATTTTAAAATACAATTTAAGGATTATTTATCAAGAATTAAAATAAATATAAATTTTAATACGATATATATAAAATTTTGACTAGAAATTAATCACAAAAGTGCCTCTAAATCACAAGTTTTAATACTTTATTCTTACTGTCAAATATATGTCAAAACTCTGTAGATAAGATAGAGCTAGATTAAAAACGATTCATTTTATTAAATTAAATACTATTGAATGAATTTTTTATCATTTACAACAGGAAACAATAGGATTTTATATTTAAACAATCAATTGGATTCATTAACTTGACAATATATTTCATTTTCTTTTTTTTTTCGTCATATCTATAGTAGTGGCTTTTACCATGTATCATGTCAAAGATTCCATTAATTCTTTTTTATATTGGCAGACTCATGCACGGCAGTCGAATATATATGGACCGTGAAAAAAAAATTAATCAAATATGGTAAAGAAGACTTTTATAGGTTTTGTTTCGCAAAAAGTTATTGCAAAAAATAATTTTAAACGAATGAACTATCACGGTAACGAACCTATTAAAGGTCATAGTATTGTCACATTTCACTGAGACTGCAAGAAACAGACAACAATAATATTTCATATTCATGTGAACGCCTTTAAGAGGTTAAATAAGTAGATTCAAATGTCACAGATACAAAGGCTAAAACTTATCAAAATATATAAAATACAGACAAAGACAGCAATTCATTTTGCTTTTTTTAATTGCATTTTTAAATAATTTCATACCCGTAACTAATTTTTGCCGAAAACATTTTCTAACCTCTTTTATACTATACCACCCTTTATTTAATTTTTATACAAACCTTTATTATAAATATTGTATTGTTATTTTATTTCAATTTAACAATATCATCATGAATTAATTTTCTATGGTAAAAAAAACAAATAAAATTAAACGGGCTGTATGAATATTTATATCACGACGGTGGTTAAACCACATTTTTACTTGTGATGCGTAAAAAGAAACGGCTAACATGTGTATGTGATTAAAAGGACTTTTCCCGCCAACTGACATCAGTGACTTTGTGTTTTATATTTCATTTTCATATATTTGACATGTCACTCGCAGCAAATCGCATTGGTGAATTCATCGAATGTCAAAATACTTCTTTAATGTATTAGGTATAATTAATATGTCAGTGTTGAGTGATTTTTGAGTGAAAAACATTACGTCTTGTTAAAATGATAGACATTCTTCCAAAACATTTATGGACTCTTGCACTCAAATTCAAAATTAAACGATACAATAAAATATTAAAAGTAAAAAAAAACACAACGTCGTTGATGTTAGTTGTCAGGAAATTATCCTACAATACTTAAGTGAGCACAGCGCTTTAAAAATACAGTAATGATTTAATTTTATTTTTATACAAAACATTATACTGAGAGTCTAGTCCGCATATAAAATTTGCTAATAAAAATATGAAATTATAAAAAAATCACACCATCAACACGTTCTACACATCATCTTACTTGTGACTTAAACTAATTTCTAATTTGTATAAGCTTTTTTTACACCTTCATTTGTCGAATATCAATATATGTATTTTTAATCAGTTTCATACACCACTATTAATGTAGTATTCTTTTGTATTGCACTGTTCTTATCGTTTTTAAATTTACATATGTATAAAAACATAACTTGGCTCGTCGACACATTATCAAGACTTGTTACTTGGACGGCGGCCAACGATTCACTGATCATCGCCGTATAAATTGTGCTCGAGACAAGGCCAGCAATATGTATTTGTACTGTGCATACACTATATATATTACAATTATTAATAACATATACATTACAATTTGATGTTATTTTTAATTATTCCAAATACGTTAATAAACAATTCCTGACTAAATAAATATTCCAGAAGGTCATACTTATATTTTGGACAATATAAGAAGTTATAAACGGCTATTTCACACAATAATATGGTTTTAAGTCACAGGTTAGTTGATATTATTATTACATACTACGACACCTATATAATATTCTCTCATCAACTGGAAACTTCATACAAAAAGCTTTTGACAACTCAACGAAATAAACTACAGAATATATCAGAAGCGATTCCTTATATTACAGTTTCGAAAGCACAAATTTAATTTACCGTTTTGATATCCGCTTGGCGAACTTATTTTAAAGAAGTTATGTTTATAACATTCCTAGTCTTTTTTGATGAACTACTATACCAAAAACCAAATTCTGATTAACTTTACTAATATACCTCTTTCAATGAGTCGAATCATATCTGCTTCCTTCTGCTTTCTTCCGTTATTCTACATCTTTTCCAAAGGCATGAGATTTGCCCGCAGTGCCCTAAGTATTAATTCCCAAAGTTTGAGCAACAAGCTCGATTGCTAATCTCTTACAAAACTGATTTTTTTTTATTAACATAGCTGCCACAAAAAGTTCTCTAGCCATACTCATATTTTTTCTCTTTTAAAATATATCATTCTGCATGTTTCACATAGGGGTAGGCAGAGATCACAGATCTCCAACTTTTCGGTTGTCTTCCGTAGAGTCTACTATACCTGAAGATGCCTCGTGTTGGGGCGAAACACGTGTCGTGTACAAGATGGAAAAGTGATGAAGTGTGTGTTTGGCGTTGTGTATAGTGGTTGGTGGGTGGAGAGTTGATGGCCGATTTTCGGTAAGTTTTTGGTTTAAGTTCCAAATAAATCCACTAAACCCAACGGAAAAACACACATTATTAATTTTCTGTTATTGTTTTGCTTGTCGCGGATCTTAGCTAAGTAAAACTTTTGACTGTCCATATAGATCTCCATCTGTTACGATCTTTTTTGCTTCATCTACACTCGTCACTCTCTTTATACAAACTCGACGATAAATAGTACTTTTGATCTGGCTTTCTAAAGAACTTTGGCAATTTGGTCAAGGTTCTCCTTGGTCTTACCCTACCGACCCTTCCATCCAAGTCCGCAATGTATATTTCTTTTATAATTCTCTATGATTACTGTACTATCTTTTTTTATTAACGAAAGAAATTTAATTTAAAAAGGAATTTAACATGTTTGAATTTATGTTTTTGAATGTTATTCTCTTTTTGTTCTGACAAAACTACATCTACCCTTTGTCTTTACTTCTTTTAGTGCCTCTCTGACAAGCAAAGCTATTCTTTAGCCAGCCGAAATAGTCCGGCAGCATTCGTTACCCCTTTTTATTCTCTGATATTGCATAGCCAAGTCTTCTTTCTGCGACCAATCCATCTTTTTCCCGAGTTTTTACGTATAACCTATCTACATATAACTCTTTTCTAAATAAATGGAAAGAGACGCGTGCACCCTTTTTAAATATATCTGTAGTGTATACATACACTATATACAGTATTAGAGCAGAATGAAACGATATATTTGTCTCGGGGGCATTGTCATTGTCGTATGCTAGCGTGGCGATGGTTCAATCAGTTGTAGTCGCTGTTCTAGTGAACACGTCTCGATAGTGTGTTGACGAGCCAGTTGATGTTTCTATGTATAAGTTTATCGGGGCAGTGTTATATATAGGGACGCTATTTGACCCAATACATATTGTACTATTGGGTCTAATAGCTGAGCTCCATTGTGCGAGTCGCATATTTTTTCTGTGGACTATTATTTTTTACATATATTATATTATATTATAATCTCATATATATTTTCTTTAACCTGTTTAATATTTAAAGTTAAAATTCTCAACGGTTACACCGTAATTAATTAATAAGTTCGCCAAGTTGATCGCTAGCTTACAACTATAACTTTAAAGTTCTGTGAACAATTTCCTAATGCTCTTGGTCTGATGATTCGACGTTCTCTGTCTGCGCAAACTTCAGGAACACCTGTTCCAGCGTGGTCTGACTGAAACTGTACTCCACTATGTTTAGCTTTTCCTTTGCTGTAAGAAAATATAATATTTAAATTATCATATATGCTCTTTTTGGGGATCTAATTTGGTCGATGGTGAAGTTACCATGGGGAATGCTCCGAGGAAACTGTTCAGAGTATTTCCAACCGGTGAATTCCATAAAGAGTTTTATCTCCACCATCTGAATGAATGGCGATCTAGTACGGTGCGTTTTTCCGCGCTCCACTACCTTGTGGTATTTTCGAACCAATAGGACATGGGAAGCTTAATAATAAACCTACACATGTCTCAAAGGCTGGCATTCCTTCGATAGTTCCTGAATATGTTTTTTTTAAATTTATATGTTTCTTTCGAATCGGAAGGTCTCAAGCACGGGCCTGCCTAGTGAAACCTACTATGCTCCATCCAACTTCACCTATAAATTGTCATAAATAAAATAAAGTAAATAAATTTCTTTCTATATAATAAAAGGGAAGATCTGACCTTCTTCTATCTGTTGGAAGCACCTAGCCAAACTGGAAACCGACGACTGCGGCACCGAGAAAACTAATCTTTCGGCGAAGTTTTCTTCTAGTACGGCAGATGGAAAAATCTGCCCCACCAGGGCTATCGCTGCATCCGCACTGACTCCGCCTCCGCTTGATTCAGTTCTGAAGGAGAAAGTATAATATTAGCTAACAATATACAGGGTGTTCGGTGGCAGAAATAGATTTCAAACATAAATAATAAAAAAACTACAAAGAAAATAAATAAAATTCAATAATTTTTACGAAGAAAAGAAGTGCGTATTTAAAATCGAAAAATCATTCTGTCGGTCTCTCAGACAAACGCGCGGGTATATGAAGGTTAAAATCTAGCCACAGTATTTTTTGCCATTCGCTAAGAGCTAAATTTGAGATGCCGTCAACCTCGCGGACAACATTTTCTTTTAATGTTGAGTTAGTCGTCGTTTGAGCTGTTAGTTAGTTTGAGGTACCCCCATAAAATAAAATCTATAGGGGTGAGATCCGGCAATCTGGGTGACCAGAGGAAAAGGTTTTAACGTAGTAGGTACAAAAACAATAATAATATGTTAATTAAATATTATATATAAATAACTTATCAAAATATTTAATATAAATATATACAAACCTTTGCAATGAACATATTTGTACATTTATGACGGAGGAAGATGAATTATGAAAAACGATTTATGAAGAGATTTAAAAAAAAATGCCTTTAACTTTACCCTCAAAGAAAAGTTTGCTAGGGGCTTTTTTATGTCAAGGGGAAGTACATTCCAAAGTTTATTTGTTAATACCACAAAAGAATTGGTAATAAAACCGGTACAGTATTTTAACATTAAAAAAATCATTTTTAAATCAAATCACAATCACAATCAGTGAAAAATATTCAGTAGCGCAGGCAAATATTTGTTCGGCCACTGATACGCTAGTTTACACAAACCATTTTCGCGCTATAATATCTTTTGATTTATTTGCGGACTCTTTGATATGCGTCTTGTTTAAATATGATAACCAAACAGCCTGTAAACATTCCAACACATTCAAAATATGTAAAATGCTATTAATAAACGGAAGTGTAGTTAACTGTCAACGCAAAGATATTCATAGCTCAGATTTTAATTGTTTTTTTTTCACAATATATTTTGTCCTACTGCTGGGCACGGGCCTCCATATTTCTGAATAAACGAACATGAACCCACAACGCTTGTTCGAAGCGGATTGGCGGGGCACATAGACTTGTATTAAATATTATATAATGTATATTTAGTCAATTAGGTCATAGTTAATTTTCATTGTTACTATTTAATTATTCTCTGCGTAAGACGATTTATGTTTTTCTATTTCATTTCATTCGTGTCTAATAATTTGATATAACTAATAGTCATCTAGTGAATTTCAATATTAAAAAAAATCAACATATTTTTAACGTACTACTCATCTAGGATCATTTTAAATTTTAAAAATATCAAGATGTTTTAATGTACTATTCATCTAGTGTCATTTAAAATATTAAGATGTTTTGAATGTACTATTAATCTAGTGTCATTTAAAATGCTAAAAATATCAAGGCATTTTTAATGTAATGTTCGTTTAGTGTCACTTAAAATGTTAAAAATATCAAGGTATTTTTAATGTACTATTTTTTAATAATTTTTTTTATATATTCACGGCTATTCCCCGCAGGGGTTGGCAGAGACCACAGAGCTCCATCCGCTGCCATTCATCGCAGCGAAACGGCTTGTCATTGGTCGCTTTTCGCCCTCAGAGAGTCAGGATGTGACGGGTGGCGAACCACGTCGCCGTCATTCTCGACAAATTAGGTATATTAAATTCGTCTTAGTGAATCCCACGAGCCGCAAGGGAGGATGGAGGTCAGCCCCAGCAGAGCCCTGCATGCTGAGGTAAGGCACCATAGTCCCCGGGGGAGCCCGACCCCGGGACGATCGGCACGCTTACGACTAGGCTCGCCCCTAGCCACGCGTCCATTGGCACGGCAGACCGTGGATTGGCGGAGAGGAAGGGAAAGGATAGAGAAGAAAGGAAGAGGCCAGGAAAGGAAATGCGGATGGGGGGGGGGGTTACCAGACTCGGAATAAACATTTATAAATCCATATAAATATTTATTCGGATGCGGGAATCGAACCCGCGACCATGGACCCTGCCACTGAGCTAATCGGTCTTTAATAATGCTTGTTCATTTTCCTGCTTGTCAAGTCACTCGTGTGTTTTGATAAAATGGCGGCCGTACTTGCTTGTGAATAGACTGACGTTTGATGATAAATTGTAATTTAATGATGAAATGTAATTTTTTACGTGCATGTGCTTAATATTCACTTGAATGATGTAGGTAATCCTCTAATTTGCTTGTTTATTTTCCTGTTTCTCACGTCACTCGTGTGTTTTGATAAAATGGCGACCGTACATGTTTGTTAGTAGACTGACGTTTGATGATAAATTGTAATTTAATGATGAAACGTATTTTTTACGTACATGTGCTTAATAGGTAATCCTGTCATTATCTTTCGATTTATACTCGCAGCTACAATTTTAAGCTGAGCGGCGAGCGCCAGCAACTATTTATTCTGATCACTGTTTTAACACTCAGTGCTGAGTATTATTGAAAATCTTACATGTAAGTTGTTAAATAATATCTGATATTGTACAGTCTGGCTTCGTTATACCTGTGATGCTGCTGCCGGGGTGGTGGCGGGGTTCCGGAGACAAGGGGCGTGTGTATGCTCACATCCACCGCTTCAGCTTCGCCCTCAGCTTCCGCTTCCGCTGACATTGAACCTCCGCCCGAACCGCCTAAACGAAAAACCCATTAGGATGATTAATAGAGTCATGCGTTACTCTGCGGATATCCATTATTATGTGGACAGTCGGAATTTTTACTTGGCCAAGATACTTTTTTACTACACTAAAAAACACACATTATTGTAAGTGGTAAAGGCATGCTGCAGACAGAATACTTTGTCAAGAATGGCATATTATGTCTGTAGCATGAATGGGCCGGCTCACCCGAGGAAGCACCACATTCCCGCAGAAAACCGGCGTCTGAGTGGTAGCTTAGCTACCGCGCTTCGTCCAGTGAGCGGTTGAGTTCTGGAGACCTAAGCCCTCCCCTTCCTCGCCCTCCTCATGGTTTGGGGACAAAGAGAAGATGGGTGAAAGATGACTCGCAAAAGAAATTAACGTTGCGAATGTGGCTGGAAAGGTCGGTAGGGGAAGACCACGGAAAACATACTTTGATCAAATTGCTGAAGTTTTTAAGAAAGGGCAGGTCAAGAGTATCCTTAACCGGCAGGCTTGCGTGAGGAGAGTAATGAATATGGTGGAAGCAAGGGAAGTATGTCGAGATCGTAGCAGATGGAGATCTGTTGTCTCTGCCTACCCCTACGGGAGACAGGCGTGACGATATGTATGTATTTATGTGAAATACCAAATTTAAGTTAATGGACTCACCCTCATCCGCTTCTCCCAATGACGGAGAATTCTCATCAGATCTCAAAGGTGACGAAGTCATCGATAAGTCTGATTCCATCTGGACGTAAATTAGAAAATATATGTATGTATGTTTTACACTTTTCTTTATTTCTTTAACAATTAATTGCATTTGTAATATTAAGAAGCATATTTGGTAATTATTCTTGTCAAGGACCTCTCGTCGAGTATAGGCCTGTAGCTACCTACTACAGTATACTATACTTCTGGAACAAATCCTCGGAACGCGCTTTGATACTGCGCATTCGCGGAACGCGCTTTAATACTGCACACGTGCAGGCTCGACCGCGTCTCCCGCTCCCCGCACTCTTCCCTCGCTATGTATATAATAGGTCCGCTTTTGTAAACGAGAGAGAGTATTAATCCAGACTCCTGTTGCATCACTTCTCAGCTAAGATACTATCTCTTACAGTTCCGAGATTATAATCGCATGTTTGTGAATTAGGACGTTTTCGACTTTGGTGAGTTCGCGCGAGTTTTGTTTGTGCGATAATGAAATCTTACAAACAAAATTCGTGCGAACTTATGTTGTTTTAGGCTGATGCTTTTAACTTGTCAATAAGTTAAAAAAAACTTTTTAGAGTGGTACAGCCACGTTGCACACGAATACTTTGTCAAGAATGGCATATCAGCATCATATTTATATAATAAACTAACATGGTCCCGTGAACGAAATAGCTGGTTGTTTCGCGCCACTGCTCAGCTGCGTTTCGTGGTAGCTTTAAATACGCCGCGAGATTATAATCGCATGTTTGTGAATTAGGACGTTTTCGACTTTGGTGAGTTCGCGCGAGTTTTGTTTGAGCGATAATGAAATCTTACAAACAAAATTCGTGCGAACTTATGTTGTTTTAGGCTGATGCTTTTAACTTGTCAATAAGTTAAAAAAAACTTTTTAGAGTGGTACAGCCACGTTGCACACGAATACTTTGTCAAGAATGGCATATCAGCATCATATTTATATAATAAACTAACATGGTCCCGTGAACGAAATAGCTGGTTGTTTCTCGCCACTGCTCGGCTGCGTTTCGTGGTAGCTTTAAATACGCCGCGAGATTATAATCGCATGTTTGTGAATTAGGACGTTTTCGACTTTGGTGAGTTCGCGCGAGTTTTGTTTGTGCGATAGTGAAATCTTACAAACAAAATTCGTGCGAACTTATGTTGTTTTAGGACGATGCTTTAAACTTGTCAATAAGTAAAAAAAACTTTTTAGAGTGGTACAGCCACGTTGCACACGAATACTTTGTCAAGAATGGCATATCAGCATCATATTTATATAATAAACTAACATGGTCCCGTGAACGAAATAGCTGGTTGTTTCGCGCCACTGCTCGGCTGCGTTTCGTGGTAGCTTTAAATACGCCGCAACCAAATGTTGGAACAACTTGCCACCACCTCTTCGTGAATTTAGTACATGACTCAGTTGTTCTTTAATTCTATTGTACTGTATGTGTATGTGTATATGCGTTTGAGTAGTTATAATATATATATATATATATATATATATATATATATATATATATATATCATATATATATATGTATGTATGTGTATGTACGAGTGGTGGTTCTCGCTGAAAACCAGCGCCGGGTGCTCCAATAGTGCGCCCGGCTTATGCTGAGCAAGAACCATTTTATAACACTCGTTAGATTAAAATTATTTTCTTTTTGTTTTGTGTATTTATTTATATATATATAATATTATTAAGGATTTAATTTTAGTTATTGTACAATTAGGGTCATAAATAAAGTTTTTCTATTCTATTCTATATTACTTGTCTGAAGCATGAATGGGCTGGCTCGCCCGGGAAGTACCACACTCCCGCAGAAAACCGGCGTCTTAGTAGTAGCTCAGCTACCGCGCTTCGTACGGTGAGCGGTTGAGTTCCGGAGGACCAACCTTCTCCCTCCTCCCATAATTACACTTTCCTTTAAGGTCGATGACGCTTCTGTACTGCCCATGGCGCTGCGGATGTTTATGGGGGACGTTGATTGCTTTCCATCAGGTGACATGCCGGCCCGTTTGCCTTTCTATCCCATAAAAAAAAGTAAAAGCAACCTATGTGCACAAAACGTTTAATGATTAATGCTATCGACTTACCGTGGACTTCTGGTTGTTTTGACCAATCTTCATTTCCAACGTATACCCCGCTCCGTACAAATTTTTCAGATGTTGCGTCGAACCAATACACCTGTAGTTAAACCGTATATTAAATTATAATATTATGGCATTCATGTTTTTTTAAAAATTAAAGTTTTATCTACTTTGTAAAGAATATTTCTGAACCGATATCGATATAGTAGACTCTACGGAAGACAACCGAAAAGACTTGACGTTTCAGTTGTCTTCCGTAGAGTCTACTATACCTGAAGATGCCTCGTGTTGGGGCGAAACATGTGTCGTTTACAAGGTGGAAAAGTGATAGTGTGTGTTTGTTGTTGTGTATAGTGGTAGGTGGGTGGAGAGTTGCTGGCCGTTTTTCGATAAGTTTTTGGTTTAAGTCTCAAATAAATCCACTTCATCCGGCAGGAAAACACACATTATTAATTTTCTGTTATTGTTTTGCTTGTCGCGGATCTTAGCTAAGTAAAACTTTTGACTGTCCACGTAGTGATGGATTTCCGCAAAGTAACGTCTGACTCTATTAATAATAAAACCCTTCAAAAATCAAGTCTACCTATTTCTCAAAGGCCGCCAACGCTTATAATAATGATTTATGGTGTTTAAAATGTCTGTGATAGCGTTGATTGCTTTCTATCAGGCGGCAAACTTGTTAATTTTTTTGTCTTCCTATACCAAAAATTGGCCGATTGGCACAGAGGTGAGGCCCTCCGCCCGCGGAGTCAATGGTCGCGGGTTCGATCCCCGTTTCGGAATAAAGATATGTTTGGATTAAAAATATTTATTCCGTGTCTGGTAACCCCGCCAATCCGCATTGGCCAAGCGTGGTGGGTTAACGTCCGTTCTTCCAGAAATGGAGAGGCCCGTGTTCAGCAGTGGGACATATATGGGCTGTTAAAAAAAATATACCATAAATAAACTGTTTCTTTTTGTATTTTGATATTCTTATTTGTGCAGATAGATGTCTGACAAATATTTTTAGCAAACATTTTTCCAAAATTTTTAGCAAAATGTCAATAAGAGGCGATAATTTCTTACCATTAGGTAATTAGCTTGCTCGTTTGCCTATCGCTTCCATAAAACAAAATATTGTTCACGAAATAAAAGTTGTCATATTGTTTTTTATTTTTAATTTTGAACAGGGTAATACTGGTTAGTTATAAGTACATTAATAAAATAAAAAAATATATGTCTATTATATAATGTACAATGACTTGCAAATCTAATACAGAAATAAAGCATTACAATTGGTTATATAAATAATTACCTTAAACTTCCCTTAACCATTATCCCAACTCTAGAACATAAAGCGTCAGCCTCTTCCATGGAATGTGTTGTCAATATGGCGCCTTTCTTGCCCTGAAAATATGAAGAAATGATTGCGTTAATACTACATAGTTAATTAAAAGTTCCTTATTCAAAAATGTCTTGTATAATTTTATCTGTTTTATTTGATCTTTTTTACAACATTTATAACATACATATTTCTATTAAAGTACTATGGAACATGTCGTTGGTTTAATTATAAGTTGGGTCTCCGAAACTCAACCGCTTACGGGACGAAGCGAGGTAGCTTAGTTACCATTCAGACGCTGGTCTTCTGCGGGAGAGTGGTACTTCCAAGGCCCATTCGTGCTACAGACAAATAATATGCCATCTTGACAAAGTATTCGTCTGCAGCATGGCTCTACTATAACTAAAATAAAGAAAAAAAAGAATAATTAAATCTAGTGGCATTGTAATCCCGCAGAAAACCGGCATCTGAGTGGTAGCTTAGCTACCGCCTTTTGTTCGGGGAGCGGTTGAGTTTCGGAGGTCTCCACTTCAGCACACGTCTGCTTCAACGATTATCGGATCTCCGACAAACATGACCAGCCTATTGCCATTTCAGTTTGCTTATTCGAAAGATTATGTCGGTGACTTTAGTACTCTGGCAGATTTATTCATTCCGAATCATATCTACTAGAGAACATCCAAGCATAGCTCTCTCCATAGCTCTCTGAACGACTCTGAGCTTATGAAGCAGACGGACTGTCAGCGTCCACGTTTCGGCGCCGTAGGACAGTACAGGTAGGACACACTGATCGAAAACTTTTATCTTCAACTCTGTGTATCTATCTATACGTGTATATAATTCAATTAGAGTTGACATAATAAAATAATTAAAAAAATAATTATTGACTGCCTCCACGCCATAAATGGCAATGTGATGGAGCTTTTAAACGTCATTTTTCATCTTATCACACCTGACATTATGCAAATATAGAATAATTACTATTTATTTATTATTTAAAGCACTGCTAAGCTTTACCTGGAAGCTCGCTAGAATGGTGTCCCAGAGGAAGCGCTTGCTGCGTGGGTCCATACCGGTGGAGGGTTCGTCCAACAATACTACGCGTGGGTTCCCCACCATAGCCAACGCGAAGGACAGCTTGCGCCTCGTCCCGCCCGAGCACTCCTCAGCATTCTTGCCCGCATGTTCCATTATTTGTAAGCCATTAAGATACGCGTCCACTATTCTATTTAAAAAAAATAAATAGATATATTCTTTATTGTACACGATGACAAAGTTATACAATTATTGATATACAACAGACAACCCTACGATGGACACAAGAAGAAGAAGTTAAAAAGATAATTTGATGCAGGTATATATATTTAAAACTGTGTGTACATAGAGAGGATAGATGAAAGACGACTGATAAAAGAAATTGGATGCGTCGGTGGGGGAAGACCAAGGAGAATATTCCTTGACCTAATTGATGAAGTTCTTAAGATAGGCCAGGTCAAAACCTTGTATGAAAAGAGTGATGAGCATGGATGATTCAGTGAAAGTGTGCCGAGATCGTAGCAGATGGAGATCTGTGGTCTCTATTCATCACTACGGGAAACAGTCGTGATGATATCAATGAATGTATTATATGTATTCACAACCGTTACGTTCCCTGTGTCTTAGTACCGTTACAAATATATAAAGCACAAGAACAGACACAAAATAAATATCTGTCATCATCAAAAGCCTGCGAAATTTCACTGCTGGATAAAGTTTCTCACTTAAGAAGCGCTAAGTATGTAAAATATTAACACGAAGCCGCTGTTCTTCCCCGGTCGAGCTGGTCCATTAATGCTGTTATGGCTTTACCACTATTCTTCTATAGCTAAGAATTTTAAATGAAACGCATACTTGGGCGTGTCACTCTTGCTGACTCCGCGTATAGCCGCGTAACACTCGATGTGCTCTCTGATGGTGACGTTCTTCCACAGCGCGTCGTGCTGCGGGCAGTAGCCCAGCATCTGAAAGGCGCTGGTCTCCGGGTCATCGATGTTCTGACCACCTAGCATTACCTATTAAATGAAAAAGAGATCTTTACACCAAACAGTTGAGTGAAAAAGAATCTTATTTGAGATCATTTTTTTAATCCTTTGTTTAAATTATAAACTCATCTATAAAAATAATGATCTGTCAACGTTGAACTCGACAACTCGAATAAATGACGTAATGAGACCAATAACCTGTTTTAAAACTAAAGGGACCAATGACCCTTTTAAAACTAAAGGGATAAATGACCTTTTTAAAACTAAAGGGACCAATGACCCGCTTTAAAACTAAAGGGACCAATGACCTGTGTTAAAAATAAAAGGACCAATAATCTTTATAAAACTAAAGAGACCAATGACCTTTTTAATACTAAAGGGACCAATAACCTTTTTAAAGCTAAAGAGACTACTGACCTTTTTAAAATTAAAGGGACCAATGACCTTTTTAAAATTATAGGCCTAAATCAGCGATATTTTTAAATCAGCAAAATTGTTCGGTTCATTGAAAGCTATCCACGTGACTCAAGTGGCACATTCGTAATTTTATGGAATATTTTTTCTTATTTTCTATGAAAAAAAAATGTTTTTAATTTCATGCATGAATCAGTTTAATGTGCCTTTTATGAGGAATTTAATAGAGTGAGAACTAGAAATACAAAGTAAATTAACCGTTCCACAAGTCTGCCGCTCCTCTGCGGTAATGATTTTCATGGTGGTGGTCTTCCCAGCACCATTGTGTCCAAGCAGTCCAAACACCTCCCCGCCGTGCACGGCTAAGCTGAGCCGAGCTAGTGCAGCCTTGCGGAGTGGCTCACCACTACCGCAGCAGGTGGCCGAACCACCAGACCCTCGTAGCTTGTACTCTTTGCGGAGATTCTGTTAAAGCAACACACTTTACTCTTATAGCTCCACAGTAGAATTCCTTCTCACGTACGGGGACATCCACACCTACAGGGGGAAAATGAGAGATGCCGAGAGACTCAATATTGAGTTCTACCGTATGTACAAGAAACCTAATGTCATTAACAGCATTCAAATTTGAGGTGAACAGGACACGTGGAAAGAATGAATGCAACTAGAGCGAGGACGGACGAGGAAACCAAGGTAAACTATAATAAAATTCAGGTGGCAAGACGGAGTTGATCAACCTTAAAATTCTCGGCGTGACGGATTGGAGGGAGAAATCGAGCAATAGATTGGACTGGAGGAATGCTCTGGACCAGGCCAAGGCCCACCCCCGGCTGTAGCGTCTTTGATGATAATGAGTCATACAAATATTTATTCCGACTTGAAACTCGAACCCGCTACCCTTTGTCTTAGAATAAAGGATACATGTATCAATCTATTATTTGTCAGTAGCATGAATGGGCCGGCTCGCCGGGGAGGTACCACACTCCTTCAGAAAACGAAGACTTCGCTAATACGCTATTTTTTACACCCCTATATATCTCGCTTGCAGGGAATGCCTCCCTTTTTTTGAGAAATGGTCATTAAATAAAAAAAAAATGGACACCTAGGCTCGGAATAAATGCATTAAGTCATATTTATACCTATGCAAGAACCTGCGACTCTTACCGAAAACGAATATATTATTGTGTAGCCACTAAGTTAATTAAATCTTCGTCATTCTACAGCTTGTAGAAGTTCATTGTTGGATATATATACATACATATAAACGTGTCCAAGGACACGTGACGTGATAATTTCTTTGCTGCTGGGAGGAGTATTTGATAACTCCTAAAAACATTCACCGTAATAAATTCGATATAGACCGCAGAGTTGAACTTACATGCACCATGAGTACAGGCGTATGCTGTGTGGGCTGCTGCAGGATGCTGGCCACGCGGCGTCTCTCTCTCCTTACATCCTCGTCTTCCCCCACCTCCCCCCCGGTTTCTGCTTCTGTGTCTAGCACTGTACTTGTATTTCGCTTTTTCTAAACGAAAACACGTGTAGGTTAATTCGCATGTAAATATCTTTATGTATTTCTTTACATCAGTCATATAACACAACACTTTCTTGCCTTGCATCATTTTAATATAGCTGACGAAGGATAATGGTTTTTAAAGCAATGCTAAGATAATTTTAAATGGAGAAATATAATTGAAATATAATAAATTAATTTAAGGCCTTTGAAATAGTTATTTTTTATTTTAATTACGCTTTTAAAATATTTTCCTCTTCTTTTTTCCTTTCACCCATAACAGAAGTTTAGAAAAAACAGATGTTGTTGTCTATTTTGTAAAAAAGTTAAGAACGACCAAAATTTTCCAGTCACTGCAATGAGTCCTTGTCATAGTCATAACATATTATTAAATTATATAGAGTGTTTGTGTCTATTTCTCATTAGGCCCTGTGTTTATGAATCATATTATTTTTTCATTGAATAGATAAAATAAATAATCTCACCGGGCATATCCGGCCGCCAGACTTCAGCCGGTCTGCGGCCAGGAGTACAGCGCCACACAGCGGCACGTGCAGCAACATGGCTACCACCAACACCCACACCTCCGCCGTGAAGTAACTCCACAGCTCCGGCGTGGTGCACAGCCCACGCAAATTACACGTTAAATACACCCTGAACAACATGTAAATACAACCTAAACAACATGTAAATACAACCTGAACAGCGTGTAAATAACGCATTAGTGTATAAATCAGAAAATGTATTATAACAAGTAAGAACTAAGAATAATATGAGAATATGAAAATGAAACAAAAGCTACAAGGTCAATGATATAACTTGGCGGGAAAAATCTTACAAAACATTGAGGCACTAAAGTTACATATGAATAAAGTGACCTGTGACTTTTTTCGCCAACATGACAAAACGTGATCTTATATATTTATCCGTTTTATTGTTTAATTGTGGTAGCGTATTGTACAATATATTGTAGTTCGATTAAGGCGTATAAGTGAAGTGATATGAAATAAATGCGTGTATCGTAACTTTTTAAGTTGACTGAAAAATCCATAGAAGGTTTTGGTAGAATAGCCACCATTTTATCAAGACGTAACGTGACAAGCTGAGTACTTACATTTCAAGAGAATGGATATTATTGTTTTTTACTTGATACTGGCGTAATAGTTATAACTAATTGCCATCAAAGAAAGGAAAAGTGACCTATATGCTCAATTGCTTGTCCTGTTATAATAAAACAAAACCCACAAGAAATGCGGTGATCTCATTCTATGATGGTAATAATACAGTAAATTAAATGAATGCTTATATGGTTTATTCTGTTGTAAATAGTATTTTACTTGTAAATTTAGAACTTACCTATCAACGTAGTATATAATGGCGTATGGTATATACATTACGTCCAGAAAGCTGAACAATAAGTGGAGATAAAATGCTATGTTACTACCTGCAACAAATAATAATTATTATTTTATTAATTGTTTCAAAAAAATGGAATAAACAAGCTCTTGAAAAGTTCGTTTAATACAGAATATCCTTTACGTCGAATAAAAAAAATACATAGATAAACTTCAATTTAAATGAAACAACACTTTTCCCGCCAACTTACATCAGTGACGTGTTTTTATTTCATTTTTACAATCTTATATTATTACCAGTTATATTATTAAACTATGATGGAGTACTATACAATATTAGTTCGATTAAGATGTAGAATGGAAGTGATATGAAATAAATGCGTTTATCGTGACTTTTTTAAGTTGACTGAAAAAGTCCATAGAAGGTTTTGGTATTTATTAAGACGCGGCCATTTTATTAAGACGCAACGTTGGCAAGCTATATATTTAAAAAGATTTGATATTATTGTATTTTACTTGACACTGGCACAATAGTTATAACTAATTGCCATCAAAGAAAAGAAAAAAATATGAAACAACATTTATCCTGCAACTTTTTTATAAACTATTTTGTTTAAAATAAAATTTATTCATAATAATAAGATGGGTAAACATTAAACTTAACAGTTCATACATAGTATGTATGGCGTAAAATAAAGGGATCAATTATCTCTTTGAAAGTAAAGGAATCAATGACCTTTTTAAAACAGCAGCATGTTACGGTTCCGCGACACGAGTCCGCGACTGATTCTCCAAACGTTTATAATTTTATTGAACAATTTTCTTAATTTTGTGTAAAAAATATATGTTAAAAGCGATATTTTGTAAAATAAATGATTTTATTTTTGGGATAAAATACAAGTGGGTAATTGCTTTCAACTGATACGAGGACATATTGTAAAAATGATCAGTGCAGAGGCGTATACAAAGATACGTAGTAGTGGTAGAGCCACGCTGCAGACGAATACTTTGTCAAGAATGGCATATTATTTGTTTGTAGTATGAATGGGTCGATTCGCCCGAGTAAGTACCACACTCCCGCAGAAAACCGGCGTCTGAGTGGTAGCTTAGCTACCGCGCTTCGTCCAGTCAGCGGTTGAGTTCCGGACGCCCAACACCTCTCTCCCCTCCCCATTCCATAATGATGCTTTCCTTAAAGGCCGGCAACGTTTCTGCACTGTCTACGGCACTGCGGATGTTTATGGGTGGCGTTGATTGCCTTTCCATCAGGTGACACGCAAACGAGCTGCCTTCGTATATTTAAAAAAAAAACTATACTGTGTAATAGGTATTTATTTATAATGATACTCACCCCATTTAAATGTATCCAAAACAGCTACTAAAACAAAGGGAATAACACCGATCCAAGTGGTGATGTTAGGCATAATGCTCTGCGCGGAGTCCATCTTGTCGAACACGTACGAGAGACACGTGTTAAACAAAATGGCCGACGGGCTGTACAACAGCAGGAGGCCGGACAACATTGTGATGGCAGAGCCGTTTGTTAAACTTGGAATGTCGTTGAGGATTACCTGCGGATGGAAATATTATTTTTTAAATATACAACACAAAATAAAATAAAGCAGCAATAAATCGATAAGGCTCGGGCTTATGATTTGATTTGTTTGTCGTGAATTCATAACGTTCATTGCTCTAATGGTATAAGCCACTTACTAGCACAAGTATTCCATGATCAATAATACTAATAGAATAATACTAATTTAATTAGAAATCTAATCATATTAAAAACATTGCACATGTATCTTGTACATGGTCTTGAGATATGCGCTTCACGATCACGACCGATTGCAATGGAGAAGCACTGTGGACGCCCTCTGCCATAGGACCATAAAGAAGACGTGTATTTGGACTTATCAACGGCCACTTATAGACCATAGTTATTCCACTTATAGACCATAGATTTATTCTTTAGTAAACTTCAGGGCTGTCCAAACGAGACACATTTCCGAGCCAATATATTAAATTACTACTTACACTGAAGGGCCGCAGAAACAAATACTTTTCCAAAAATTACCACGCTAAAATCCACTAACGTTTATGAACGATTGTTTATTATATAAATTCTATAAAATAAGCTTTTATTGCTGTCTATAATTATAATAACATTTGTCGTTGACTTACGGTATATAATTGATAGCTTGTCCTTAAACAAATGCCTCCTCCAAGTATTTCCATTTTGCTCTATCTCAAGAGATAGCGTATATCATATACTTTTTTTTATGGCATAGGAAGGCAAACGAGCAGGCGTGTCACCTGATGGAAAGCAACCAACGCCGTCCATAGACATCCGCAACGCCATAGGCAGTGCGGAAGCGTTGCCGACGTTAAAGGAAAGTGAAATTTTGGGAGTGGGAATCGGAGGGGGAGTGGGAAGGGGAAGGTGTTGGGCCTCCGGAACTCAGACCGCTCACCGTACGAAGCGCGGTAGCTAAGCTACCACTCAGACGCCGGTTTTCTGCGGGAAATACTGGTTCATAAACTCATAATATTTTTTGAATGGGTTTTCGCGGATCTTAGCAAGGTAATTATAGTATTAGTTTTCCATCTTAATCACGGATTTTCGCAAAGTAACGCTTGATATGTATATTATTTCTCAATAAAAAGTTGATAAACAAAATAAAATAGATTTCAGCTTACTAGAACCAGAACTCCCGCGCTCGTGATGGTCATGATGAAGAAGAGGATTGTAAAATATGTTAGAAAGTACATGCTCATCGACAAGCCGTTCACCCGCAGTTGGTTCTTGGCTTTGATCTGAAATGAAAAATGAGTTGAAAGAGATTTAAATTTTTCTTTTTCTTCTGGATTTTCTCGAGTCAATGGTTCGACTTATATTTTTGCGGACCAGTAATCGCCACTGCGATTGCAGCAGCATTCGCCTCGATTAGGTCTTCGGATGTGCAGGTGTGAAAGCGCAATGAGCAATTGAGTAGATGCTCCATAGACTATCTTGCTTCCCCACGATTATATCTTGAAGACAAAATTGTATTTCGCATCAACCTTTTAACTCAATCGAAAGTGATATATATATATATATATATATATATATATATATATATATATACATATATATATATATATATATATATATATATATATATATATATATATATATATATATATATATATATATATATATATATATATATATATATATATATATATATATATATATAGTTCTTAAATACGACAAACGTGGTATCTTCATATATAACCATCTCATCGTCTTACAATTTTTTAAGGCAAACGGGCAGGCGTGTCACCCAATGGTCAAGAATCAAAGCCGCCCATAGACATCCGCAGTGCCATAGGCAGTGCAGAAGCGTTGCCGGCCTTTAAGGAAAGTATCATTATGGGTGAGCCTTCGGAACTCAACCGCTCATCGGACCAAGCGCGGTAGCTGCGGGAGTGTGGTACTTCCCCGGGCGAGCCGGCCAATTCATGCTACAGACAATTAATATGCCATTCTTGAAAAATGATTTGTCTGCAGCGCGGTCTACCTTCACAAAAATATATATGTATATAATAATGGCTGCACTAATCGGCCCTGTAAATGTGTGCACAAGGAAGGCGTAGGCCAAGTGACAATCACGATTAACTGACAAGGGTGCAAACGACTAAGAGGAAGATTTAAAAACAAGAGTGCATCTTTTTTACTGACCTCTCGATCATACACAATGTCCACAGCAAGCGTGACGGGCACCAGAGCGAAGATCATGCCCATGAAAATGGCACAAACCATGTTGCCCAAGTTGAACTCCTCCTGCTGTTCCGTCTGCTGGAACGGGTGGGTGAGCACCTCGATGGGCTTGAAGTTTTCCAGTTGCTTCGAAGCCGACATTAGTACCCTGAGGGGAAGACTCTTGTTGAAAGGGATTATTGTTCTTAAATTATTGAGAGCAAGTTAGTATTTGCTACGAGCGTTTGTTAAAATTACAAAGTAATAATAATGAATGGTTTATGGGTAATAATTTGTTTGAATCACAAAGTAATAATAATGAATGGTTTATACGTAATAGTTTGTTTGAATAACAAAGTAATAATAATGAATGGTTTATAGGTAATAGTTTGTTTGAATCACAAAGTAATAATAATGAATGGTTAGATCAATGATATATTTAAAAAACATCTGTGAAGCTTTTTAATTAAAGTTAGAATAAGTTGAGAATTTCCCTGGACATAATTGCTGGATTCCTAGACAGTTTTTGGTTTAGAGCGTGAAATATATGGAACGATTTTTCTCTACTCAAATATTGAATGTCAGCTCAAAATTACGATTTTGTCAATAATCAAGGCATATTTTTCGGAAGAGTGTGGTAGAGCTACGCTGCAGACCAATACTTTGTCAAGAATGGTATATTATTTGTCTGTGGCATGAATGGACTAGCGTCTAAGTGGTAGTTTTGATATCGCGCTTCGTCCGGTGAGCTGTTGAGCTCCCGAGGCCCAACCCTACATAGAATAACCTATTTTTAGTTTATTCTAAAAACAATATCGTTTATTTTACAAAATATCGTTTTTAATACAGGAAAATTATTATTAAAATATTATTCCATACAATTACAACCGTGTGGACAATCTGTCATTATCTATCATTCAACATTATGCAACTGTATTCAATAGGTCATCGATCCCTTTACTTTGAAAGAGGTCATTCGTTTCTTTATTTTAAAGAGGTGATCCATTCCTTACTTAACGTCATATGTCTTTGAGTTCAACGTTAGCACACTTTTAATTCTATGACGATTTTTTTTTATTTAAACAAAATATTTAAAATAAAAATTTTTTAAGCTGTTTTTTTAACTTGAACTTCATCTTAATTTATAAGAAAAAGAACAACCGTGTACTAAAACTAATACACAGATAGCGACGTGTAATTTTGAAAAATATTCTTCTACTAAAATCTTTCAAACTCACCTGTAAATACTATTGTCCAATAAATTTATAATAATAGGCAGACTGTGTGTATAAGTACTATTGTAGTAGGCCATAATTTTCCCATACGGTATTACACTATCCCTCAAACTGAACGCACCAAAATTCTCCATGTCCAGAAGACTCGAGAAATTTCCATCGAAATCAACTATGGGGAATGCCCCCAAGCTTTCTAGCGACTCTCTAAAATCTGCAAACTCATTTATGTTGTCCTGTTCGCTGTTTAAAGCAATAGGTGTCTTGTTCAAATACGCGTTGGGATCCAATTTGAGTGGCTGCATCCGAAAAAATACTATTTGTCTTGATTTGATGTATAGGCCGAGGGCACACGAAACTGTAAACAAGAACATTACAATATGCGTGACCTATAGTGTCCGGTTCGAATCGAAAAACCAGTAAATAACATTTAGACGAAATAATGTTTAAAAAAAAACCTCACACTTCTCTTCATAAAAGTTATTGAAATTTTATTTATATCCTACATACATACATACATACATATCTTCACGGCTGTCTCCCGTAAGGGTAGGCTGAGATCACAGATTTCCATCAGCTACGATCCCGGCACACCTTTCTTGCTCCCTCCACACTCATCCATCTTTTCATCCATCCTTCCTCTCGCATTCATCATAGCGAAGTGGCTCTCCGTTAGTCGCTTCTCATCCTCGTGGGAACCAGGACGTGACGGGTGGCGAACCACGTCGCCGTCATATTTTAAAAATTTAGGTTTATTCCAATTCGTCATAGTGAATCCGACGAGCTACAAGGCAGGATGGAGGCAGCCCCAGCAGAACCCAGCATGCTGAAGTAAGGCATTACAGTACCCCGGGGAGCTCGATCCCGGGAAGGTATTATATACTTTGTAGTTTTTTTATTATTTTCGCTTGATAACCTAATTATGTTATCAGAAACCCTATATTAGGTAAAGTTCTAACATTTTCAGTTACGATGATCTCTTCTAAAAAAACTCATGTATGGGCAAACACAAAAGTCATTTACTTGTTTATATATTTTATTAGTGGTACTAATAAAATATATAAACAAGACAGACGAATACTTTGTCAAGAATATTATTTATAGGCATATTATTTGTCTGTAGCATGAATGGGCCGGCTCGCCCGGGGAAGTACTACACTCCCGCAGGAAACCGGCGTCTGAGTGGTAGCTAAGTTACCGTGCTTTGTACCGTGAGCGGCTTAGTTCCGGAAGCCCAACACCCTCCCCCTCCCTCTCCCATAATGTAACTTTCCTTAAAGGTCGGCAACGCCTCCGCGGCGTTGATTGCTTTATCAGGTGACACGCCTGCTCGTTTGCCTTCCTATCCCATAAAAAACACAAAAATCACTCTCTTGTTTATATCCTTATTTATATAATGATGCTGTTGTAACTTTTAACATGTCCTATGGTGTCAAATTGTGGTCAGTGTGGGTGATACTATAAGACATATAGCTTAGGATCAGTACATGGTAACAAGTTTACAAATTTCACTGCTCGATATGGGCCAACCTCAAAATCTGATGTCTTGTGATCCCTACGATTGGCGAGCAGATAGATTTGTACTAATTAGTTACTAGCACTAATTAGTTAGGTACTAAGTTTTCTTTGCTCTTCTTATACTCCGTACGATATCTAATCTCGGGAAAGATAGGCTTGCTAAATTTGAGTTAGTTATTTGTTATATTAAAAACTTACTAATAGGCATGAAGATCATGACATAAAGTTTGTACGGATCCCGAATCATCCGCACGGTGCGGATGTAAACCAACGCGCAGAATGTCCGCCAGCACGACGGATTCGTCTTAACCATTTCACCCAGGGCGTCCACTGATACAGGCACCTCTGGTGTCACCTGGACGAAGAAAATGTTAAGTTAATAATAATAATTAGGTAGAAAACTGTAATAACGAAACAAAACTTGGTAGATTACAAAATATGACAATGGTAATGATTTTCTGAACGGGAGCTTTTACTTAGAATTTTTAGATGTAGTCAATCACCTTGCTAAGATCCGCGTAAAATGAATTTGAAAAATAACATTAATTTATTTAAAGTATTTGCACAAGTTTTCATAGTGGTAGAACCGCGCTGCAGACGAATACTTTGTCAAGAATTGCATAACATTTGTCCGTTGAATGAATGGACCGGCTCGCCCGGGGAAGTACCACACTCCCGCAGAAAACTGGCGTCTGAGTGGTAATTAAGCTATCGCGCTTCGTACGGTGAGTGGCCGAGTTCCGGAGGCCTAACACCCTCCCCCTCCCCCTCCCACTCCCACTCCCACTCCCATAATGACACTTTCCAAGGTCGGCAACGCTTCCGCATTGCCTAGGGCGCTGCGGATGTCTATGGGCGGCGTTGATTGCTTTCCATCCGGTGACACGCCTACGCGTTTGCCTGCCTAACCCATAAAAAAAACAAGTGAGCACAACAGGCGGACGTGATGCAATTGGGAGTTCTATAATATATTATATTCATACGAATCAGGATACACACGTCATCATTTTCATCTGGCTGACTGACTGAAGGGGATTTTTGATTTTCAAAGGAAGACTAGGAATGTTTGAAGACAAGCATTATTAATTATGTGGAGAATGCTTGTCCTAGGATATGTTGTAGTAAATTCTGTTCAGTTATAGTAAATTCTGACTGACCGTCTAATTAAAATTTCAAAAAATAAGTATTCACCTTCACGTGTTCCACACCATGAGTGGTGGAGTGCAGCGCGTGTGACGCTGGTGGTGTGGGGAGTGATGTCGTCTTCTGCTGCTGATCTTTATCATTCAGTTCCTATGAATGAACCAGATGTTTTTTTAAAGTGAGTGTGTGTGTGTGTGTGACGGAGCAAGGGATCGCGAGAGGAAGCGTGTGTGTGTGTAATTGTGTGACGTTTGTTTTGATTTTTCTATCGACGAGACTCGCAAAAAAACTAGCGGCTCACTTGATAGTATCATATGCATAGCCTATCGAATTAGCAAACTGAAGTGACGATGAGTTAGACCAGGGGTTAGCAACCAGCGATCCGCGGGCCGCATGTGTTTCGTAAGCGACTACGGTGCGGCCCGCGCAAGTAAGAGCCATTCCACACGACAAGCAGACTTTTTCAATCCTCAACTATCAAGCAAACAAGCATTGTTCTCGATCGACCGATGAACATTTAGATGCGATACTGCGCGTTTCTACGTCTGAAGTGGAAGTAGATATTGCAGAAAACTTTCAAGGTTGTACCTGAACCTCAAAAACCTCATCAGCTTTAAAAGTCTTACTTAATTTTGTACCTATTACATTAAAATGAGAGTAACAATAAATATAACAAATAAAACAACTTTTAAAAAGTAAAAATCTAATTTATTATTATATTTTACCTGATAGCTTAGCGTTTTACTTTGTAGCGATAAACTTCTTGACAGTGCCCGCGCTCGTACCAACTTTACCGAAGAAACTCCTTCCACTGCTTCAGTTTCTTCTGCATTTTCTCCTTCCAAACTAAGGAATACTTCTTCCAGTGTCGTCATGGAGACTCCATAGCTTGTAATACCTTAAAATATTTGAAAAAAATTAACGTTACAATAATTTTCATTAACTAACAGTTAGTGATTGTACTAAGAAAAGAGCTAATGTCAAGTTATTCGGTTATATTCATGTAAGTTAGTCAGTCATATTCACGTTACTTAGCCAATCACATTCGCATTGGATAGTAACATATTCACGTTAGATAGTTAGTGATATTCATGTTAGTTAGCCAGTTATATTCGTGTAGTTAGTCAGTCATATTCAAGGTGGGTAATTAGTGATATTCACGTTAGTAAGCCAGTCATATTAGAGTAGTTAGTTATATTTGTGTTAGGTATTCAGTCATATTCACGTTTATTAATGTATGACTCGTTAATAAACGTGAATATCGCGTAAGGTATTCAGTTATATATGGGTTAGGTAATCAGTCATAATCACATTAGGAAGTCAGTCTTACAGTTATAGTAACGATAGTTAGGCAGTCATATTAGCGTTAGGTAGTCAATTATATTTGCGTTAGGTAGTCAGTCATATAGTTATTCAGTCATATTCACATTAGTGAGAGTCTATTACCGGCATATGGATGTTGAAGGGTTGCCTTATTTTTAAAATGCTGTTTTTTTCATCAGAATCATTTCTAGTTTAGGTGAATTTACTGTGAATTCAGGTAAAGTTTACTGACTGATAGTGACTGTTAAATAAACAACATTTACCTAATCGGTTGGTCTTCTCCTTTATCTCCTGCTCGATTGCGTGGAAGAGTGGTGGGAAGAGATGCACCGCGTAATGTGGGAGGATGTAGGAGAGCTCGCGGCCGTGGCGACGAGCCTTTTCCGCGCGAGGCACGTGACCACGCACCAACCGGGTGATCTGATGCTCTCGACACGCTCCTAATGGGATATGACACGTGATATCATAAACTGAGGGCTCTTACAAAAATTAGTACCTAGCACGCCGATATTCTAGTGCAGTTACTCTCAATCTGCAGCCCGCTGGGCTTATGTGGTTGGCCCATTTAGTATTATTTTATTTTAAGAATGCTGAAATTGAACATCTGGTGACCCGAACCAATGTAATAGGAGTGAGTAAGGCTCATCAACTTCGTTGGCTGAGGCACGTTGAGAGGATGGGGGAGGATCGCGCAGTCAAGAGAGCGTATGTGGGTCGACCAACTGAACGACGTCCTGTGGTACCGCGCCCCAGGTACCGGTGGAGAGACATGATCGAAGATGACTTGCGTAACCTTAAAGTTTGTTAGTGGCAGGAGGTGGCGCAGGACAGGGCACGGTGGCGTAAGATCTGTTCGGAGGCCAAGATCCATTTTGGGTTGCTGCATCAACAAAGTTAGTTTTTTAATTTAAGCTATTTTGAATTGTGCGCCCTTGGGTAATAAGGTTCCACATAAAACTACCGCACCACGGTGTGCAGTTCTATTATTGATGCGGTAAGTTTTCGTAATATAAGGTAATTTATTCATTTATTTTTTAATTTACAGCAGACGTCGGATTGTATCACGGCAACACTTCATTTTAGTATTTTCGTAAATACGACGAATCAAGTGTTTGGATTAGCGATGTTTTGCATTGGGCGTTTTGAATTCCGTGTCGAGCGAGTGGGACCGCAGGAATTCCCTTTCTTTAGCTTCCATACTTCCATGTACGTGTGTCGCTTTGTTTGCTGGTCGTTTTGAATTTATTTATACGATACAATTGTGTTAAAACCTGTATATTTTTTTCGCGGGCCGCGACACCACGACTGACAGGTGTGTGTGGCCCTATGAAAAAAAGCTTGAGTACCACTGTTCTAGTGTGTTGGGTATACATTCAGTCAAGAAAGTATCGGGAATGGATTATTTGTTTATGGTTTGAAATCCGAATTTTTGTTTTTTTTTTGTTGTTGTTAGATTGGCACAACTGTTTTCCATTTTAGCGCGACGTTTGAGTTGCATCTGTTTTTTATATTAAATACAGTTTTGAGTTATTTATATTGAGTACTGTTTTCCGTTATATCCTATCTGTGTGTGTATTGCGAATTTCATAATGGAAAAAACATCGAACAAAGAGTTTGTCTTAAAATTTGCATCGCCAATGGAATTTCGTGTGAATCGACTTTATTAAAAACTCGTGCTTATGAGTGATACAAAGCTTTCAAAAGCGGTCGAGATGTGTTAAAAGACTTGCCTCGCTCTTGTAGGCCATCAACGTCTGCAACTGAAGTTAACATCGCAAAAGTGAATAAAACAGTTACTGAAAATCCTTATTCAACTTTGAGAAAGATAGCCGCCGAAAAATGCCAGATTTGTGGAAAGAAAATTCTTGGATTTTGCACCACGATAATGCGCCTTCGCACAAAGCCATCATTGTGAACGAATTTTTGACCAACAACAGCTACCATCGAGCAACCACCATATTCACCAGATATGGCTCCAGCCGACTTCTTTCTTCTTTTTCCTAAACTCAAATTACCACTTCGTGGCACCCGTTTTCAATCGGTAGAAGACACAAAGAAGAATTCGCGGCGAGAACTGAACTCAATTCTGGAAACAGCGTTTAAAAAATGTTTTGATGATTGGATTATTCGTTGGCGTAAATGTATCGTTTCTGAAGGAGCATAATTTGAAGGTGATAAAATAAATTTGGATGATAACAAACAGTTTGTGTATTATTGATCTTTTCCCGACACTTTCTTGACAGAGTGTATGTATAGTGTTATATTTATTATCTGTGGCTGCGACCACTCACTGTACTGTGAGACGGAATAAACTAGTTCGCGCTAAGCCGGCTGTCGTTTCATTTGTCCCCGTATATAATAGTTAGGTACCGTATTTTTCGGACTATAAGACGAAAAATGGACTTAAGTTTAAAGTGCATCATATAGCACTTGAGTCCATTTTTCATTAATGTTAATTTCGGACTACATTTTGAAATTAACGTTAAGATATATTTATCAGAAAAGTATCTTATATATTTATGGTACCTCTTAATAAACGAAAACAACGGTACTTCCCCGGTCGAGTCTGGGGTATGTTGGTTATATTAACCCCTTGCCGTGCTTTAACGAGTCTGACTCGTGATGAAAATTCTGGCCCAAACATGAATATAGGCCAGCCAGGCTCATCACAAGCCTGGGTCGTGATTGTATGTTAGTTTCTATCAGTACGCCACCAGAGTTAGTCACCAGTGTCATAATTGCTGTTACAAAGTAGTTTATATATTGAATTGTAATAGCGTCCCAGGCGTATGATTGTAGAAGATGTGGTGAAGAGGAAGGTAAGACGTGTTTACCACGCGTTGACGCGTGACACTTGGGCCAGAGTTTCGTCGAGCTAAATGGCACGGCAAAGGCGTTAAGTGTAACCATATGTTCTAACTTATTTTGTGACTTATAGATTAAGACGGTAGCTGCCAAAAATCTTTATCACTGGATGCAATAGCACATTATAAACAGGATTAAAATAAGGGGAAAAATAATTGTTTACCATCCAATACCAAAGTCAAGTGATATCCGATCCCAAACTTGTTCTTCAAAAACAGCGAAGTACCCGCACAACGCACCTGTAACAAAAACGAAGAATATATCTTTATCGTTATAACTGTTTGTATTATAGAAATATATATAGAGAAACGTTTATTTGTGACATAGTTTTTTTTAAAAGAAGTTAATGCCATCGAAAGAAAAGTGAATAGAAATTGAATTTAACATAAAAGGAGAAAGAAAATATTAAACCCCTAAGATGTGCCACAAAATGGTTCTTACTAAGCGTAATGTAGGAGCAAAATAAGACGCCTGGCTTACGCTGAGCAAGGAGTTTTCAGCAAGAACCAATGTAGCCAGATGTAGTCAGAATGTTGTTGTTGGAAAGGAAAACTCTTTGAACGATCATCTGAAAAAAATCTGTTTTTTTATGCGATAGGAAGGCAAACGAGCAGGCGTGTCACCTGATGGCAAGCAATCAACGCCGCCCATAGACATCCGCAGCGCCATAGGCAGTGCGGAAGCGTTGCCGACTTTTAAGGAAAGTGACGTTATGGGAGTGGGAGTGAGATGGGAGGGTGTTGGGCCTCCGTAACTCAGGCCGCTCACCGTAAGAAGCGCGGTAGCTTAGCTACCATTCAGACGCCGGTTTTCTGCGGGAGTATGGTACTTCCCCGGGCGAGCCGGCTCATTCATGCTACAGAAAAACAATATGCCATTCTTGACAAAGTATTCGTCTGTAGCGTGGCTCTACCACTAAAAAAAAGTCCTCCTTTTTTTCCTTAGTATTCCCCTACCGACCCTTCTATTCACATTCGTAACGTAAAATTTCTTTTATCAGTCGTCTTTCTCCTTCTTTCTGCTACTTCAACTTTGTTAATTTTAAAACGTACCCTTCCTTTACTGATAACAGCTTTCCTATCCCCGAGTATATCAGCTTCGTCCATGAAATGCGTTGTTAGTAACAGGACTCTTCCCCTTTTGGCTCGCTGCAGTATACGCCAGGTCTGGCGTCGCGATACTGGATCTACGCCTGCTGTTGGCTCATCCAAGATTATAATCTGTGAAAGTATATATATTTTTTTTATTTGTTATGTTCCAGCAATATGTAGTCTTTTGTAGACATCGTCCTGTCTCTTTCCCATGCTCAGCTATTTTCTATTAACTGTTCTTGTCACGCATTAGCGGACGTCTTAGCAATTTATATTTAAAAAATTATAACGCCTTGCTCGTCCAGGATTTTGAGATTTCAAAATGAGGTTTTAATCGTTTTATAAAAAATATTTTCCATGTATGTGTTAAGCAACATTACTTTTGTATTGTGGGAACAGTAAGTAGCCTATAAGTATACTCGTATATTTATAAGTTGTTAGACTTTTTGGTATTTAGCTCAAGTTTGACAAAAAATACTAATATTGTTGCAACGTTAAAATTATACCTTTAGCATTGCTTATATATTTGCATTGAAACATATTATACGTTACTTACATGTTTCGAAAATTAACCGTTAGAGTACCTGTAGCGTTAGAGTACTGTGAGTAGACAAGCGCTATCGCACTCGTCGTCACTAACTAAATTTAACACGAGCGCTATAGCGCTTGTGAAATCAGTTATTTTTAGCGCGCGATAGTGGTGGTCGCTTGCACGCATCGCTAATTTTGAGTGATAGTTCTAATAGTGAAGATTACTATTATTTAATTTTTTGGGTAATGACAATTTCTGTGCATTTGTAAGTATATATATGAAAAAACAAACGATGGTACTAAAAGGGTTAAGTAAAATATTTATATAAAGTATAATCCACTACTGCACTTACCTTAGGATCCCCCATAAACGCAATAGCTATACTAAGCTTTCTCTTCTGCCCACCGGACAAATGCTTTGAGAAGACGTCAGCTTGATCTAGAAGGCCCACTTCTGACATCGATTTGTGGACTTCTTCCGATATTCTTTTACTCGGTATACCCTAGAAAACCAGTAATATATTATTGATCTTTGAACACGTATGTTTTTTTTTAAATTCTTAATCTTTTTTTAGGGAAAACTTCTTTAGCACCGTTGTGATTTCAAACTCGATTTAACGAAAATGCGAGACTAAAAATAGACAAACACATCATAAATACATCTATAGAATTTTAGTTTGCGAGAAAGTGAGAAAGAATATATGATTGAGAGTTTTCTATTACAATGTTACCTGAAGGTTGCACTTTTACCGACTGTGAGCTTCACAAAAGTTTTTGAAGTGAAAAGTTCATATATTTTTGTCTGTCGAGGGAATGAGATAGAATATATTATACAGTATTTCTTTTTAGCTCGGTCTTTTCTCTCTGTGTGGTGCTTAGTTTTCTAAAGGTTTTGACTTCTACCGCGTGAGGACTGCACACGATTTTTATAAAAGACAAAGGCAACCAAGCTAAATGGCGAAGTATATATATGTATATATATATATGTATGTATGTATATATATATATATATATATATATATATATATATATATATATATATATGTATATATATATATAATTATAAAATAACTTAGTCGAATGGTCTCCACTCCATGTGAGATGCAGTGAATGGAGTCTCATGGACAATAAATAATCTTGTATTGGCAGAGTCAAAGAAGAATCCTTGCTTCTTGGTGTGTCGGGATTGTAGCGGATGGAGATCTGTGGTCTCTGCCTACCCCTACGGGGAGACAGGCGAGAGGATATGTAATGTGATTGGTAAAACCACGTTGCAGATGAATATTTTTGCTACAACTGCTGCCTATGAGACTGCGGACATTTATGGGTGGAGTTGATTGCTTTTCATCAGGTGACACACCTGCTCGTTTGCCCTTCTATCCCATACAAAAAAAAACCGTAAATAATAAACGAATAAATAAAAAGAACTATGGATATTTATAAAGATATATAGTGATTTTTGACAGGATTTTCTTTGTATGATGTTTATTACATACCTTTACAGCAGCGAAAAACTGAAGATGTTCCTTAACTGAAAGCAAATCGAACAGCACGTCTTGTTGAGGACACACACCAATCATTTGACGAATTTCATGCATGTCGTTGGGGTCTCTGAAAAATGTATATATCCTGTTAAATACATGATATAAGAGAACTATTATTCTCCCATATAAAACTTTAATCAATTAATTAAATTTAATTAATGAATTAATATTTGAAAAACTGTATTAACATTAAGTGTCATCCACCACAAGTTTAAAAAAATGTATTTGAACTGGAGTGGATAGATAAAAAGTATTTTATTAACGATTGAAAATTTGAACAAGATATACATTCAGTCAAGAAAGTATCGGGAATGGATTATTTGTTTATGGTTCGATCGTTCCATCATTGTGAACGAATTTTTGACCAAACACTCAACAAATACCATCGAGCAACCACCATATTCACCAGATATGGCTCCAGCCGACTTCTTACTTTTTCCTAAACTTAAATTACCGTTTCGTGGCACCCGTTTTCAATCGGTAAAAGACATAAAGGAGA
>JASFAT010002890.1:0-97532 GCA_031353405.1 Baronia brevicornis
ATGGGCCGGCTCGCCCGGGGAAGTACCACACTCCCGCAAGTGATTAACAACATTCCTTCATTATATATATTCTAAATGGTCACATTTGGCGCCAATAAGCAAATAGACAATACATGAAAAAGAAAAAAAAAAGAAATACAAACAAAGAGGTCAATATCGGAAAATATAGCCAAATATTTGTAAGATCCACAAGTGATACCAGCATTATATCGCAGCTATATTGCATTAATTTTTCTAATTGTTTTAAGCGCACTCTTTAAAATTGTACTCACCCTACTATCTAATATATAATAAATTCACTATGAGTAGCATACATGGTAATGATTTTGACTAGATAAAATGTTAAACTATGGACAATACTAATTAGATATGTAAGTGAATGATATTAAATAAAGTGCATTATAACTAGCAAATGCTACATTGTATGTATGTATGTATATATATATATATATATATATATATATATACATACATATACACATATATATATATATATATACATACATATACACATATATATATGTATACATACACACATATATATGTATATATATACATATATGTCTGTATGTGTGTGTATATATTACATGTAAATGGCGAAATTCAGTTAGATTAATGATGTTTATGCAGTACTGTAAATTAACCTGTTAAAATTGATAATGCCATTGTGAGATTCCCTACTACTTTATTTATGAAAATGTGCAATGTTTTACACCACCGTGAAGTAAGATCTATAAAGATGCTATGATTGTATCTAACAAAGGTAGCCAGGAATAACCTGTAAACTAATTTACAAGAATATCATTTACAGGATCTCTTGAAAAAGTCCAAAGCTATAATTAAAGATTGGATGTTACTTAATTTCTCTAAAACATTGATTTTATGTTTACCCAATAACACAAAATATCCATAATTTTTTGTTCATAGTGCAAACAACAATTCTTCATATTAAATCAACTGTAAAATAATAGTTTCATGCAAAAAAAAATTATTATTATCTTAGTAATAAAAAGGAAATAATCGGGTTTTGTAAAGCAATATGCCAAAAGAGATAAAAAATAGCGCGTCTTTTTAGGTCCCCTATGAACACATTAAGAACACTTTTTGAATTATTCCATCTTATTCTTCATTTCATATACACCTACTTAAATGCCTTTATAACACATATATGTACTTAAATTCCATGCATTACTATTTTACGAAGGTATAATAAATGATAATTGCCCCTCATTTGTATTTAAGCGCTGGCGGATATGTTCCCTGCGTATACACATTCTGAGTGAAACTTTTAACAATCACTTATTTAAATGCAACTTTTTATATTTTTTTACTAATCATCAGAATATATGCTCTATTTAAATTAACGACTATTATTAATGAATGTTAAACTATATACATTTGTCTGTATAATCATATTTTTATAGGAATGTTTGTCTTATATATTATAATAATATAAGTTAGTAATGACGAATAATGGATAAACAGACCTTTTCTAGATATATTCCATTTCTATCAAATTTGGTTATCTAAAACCAAGCATTTTGACTGAGGCACTAGATTTTAAACATTGCATCTTCCATTTAATGTGAATAAGACTTCAATATTGGCTGATTTCTAATTTGGCACGTTTTTATAATGTCTCGCAATGACATTATCAACTCATGATTTGTCAAATAAAATATAACGTCAGAGAAGCTACTACGTTATAGTCTGCTGTCTAATGCTATAAAACGGTCAGCACTAGCATATATTTTAACAACTAAGACGTATGAAAATTGATTGAATTATTAACAATAGTTTTTTAAGTATAGCTTTTATCAATTTTAAATTATTGTTTTGGTTTCTTTTAAATGACTAGAAATCTATGTTCAATATGAATGCACTGTACAACCTTCCTTTTAAAAATATATGCACAAATTAAAAGTTTCTTTTCGTTTTCCTGAATACATATTTCGTTAACAATACTGCATATTGTTTTCAGGTACTAAATGTTTAACAAAACTTTATATATAAAGTCGATACTCTCTTTTATTTATTAGCGAATAACAGTAAGTCCTAAAGACTTCATTTCGTTGTATTTCACACTTATATATGATTATTTCACATCCCAATAATGTTTCGTCAGTCATTGTTAATCAACTAGTGTAAATAAACATATTTTAATGTTAGCAAAATATACATATAAATGACTATTACAGTCATAAAAACAATATTATATAAAGGGCGCTTTTGCTACTACTTAATGCATAGTTATGAATCCATGTGAAAATAACCAGAAAATATTCAATTACTAGAATCAAAATTTTAAGAAAGTCAATTATTGTATATTCATACAAGTAATAAGTGACATGTTTAAGCATAGGTAGGAACAAACATCACTTATTACTTGAAAAGTGCATAAAATTGTTTAGTGGGTTTGTTTAACCAAATAATTATTAACTACCATTACATGACACAACATTTCTCTCTGCCACTGGCAGATGCCTCACCACCATCCTTGACTATCTTATCTTTCTTTTTCTTTCCTTTTCCATCTACTTGAAGTGACACATTTCTGTTCTTCTCCATGTTCAATAGTTCCTATAAATTGAAAAATATTCAATGAAATAGATGACAAATTGCAGCAAGAGACTTTCAATGCATAATGGAAGGTTTGTTAAAATTGTCCAACTAGTGTAGTGTAAGTGTAAAAAAATTTGTTTATTTTTTTCGTTTAATTTATTAATATTTTTAATCTAATTGGTTCAAAAAAAATATTGTGTTGAAAAGAAAATATTAAAATAAAATTATTTTAATTTAGATTATATCTCTCATAATAATATGATATTAGTGGATGCATAGCACCTAATTTTATTCTGAGATTATTGAGAATACTATCTATGCAGAATTATATTAGTAGACTTACCTGGAACAGCTGTGTTACATTATGGTTAGTTTTAGCAGAGGTCTCCATAAAAGACACACCCCAAGTTTGTGCCTGTGCTTGTCCCTCTGCTGCAGATACTTCTCGTATTTCTGGACTTTCATCACATTTGTTTCCAGCTAGCATCACTGGAATGTTGGGCAAATCAGAGCCTTTTATTTCCTTTATTGTCTGCCAAATGGGCTTTAATTCTTCCAAAGACTGCCGACTGCTTACTGAATATACTAATATGAATGCATGGCCCTGTTGAGTAGAATAATTATAAACACAATTACATAGGATAAACAGTGATTGCTCAACAAAATTGATTTGTTTCTGATTCGCTTGACATGCTGCATAGGGTCAATTACTAATTATTTTAACCCACTACTAATATCAATTAATGTTTTTTTTAAACAATTTTTTTAAGAGAAGATAATATTAATATTTTTAGTATGTCAACTTAGATGACTAGAAATTTCTTATTTTGAATTCTTTTTTTAACACTTAAATCCTAGAATCTGTTTTAGTCAATGTAAACAGAAATCCTTATGAAAATGTACATTTTTATGGGTATAGTGAAATGAAGGCTATGAGTATTTTTATGATAAAATACTTTAATAAATAAAGATGATTAATTAATAATGGGTATGACCTCCCTTTGCAGGAATTACATCATGTAATCGTCTTGGCACCAGGCTTTAGATTGTGTCCTGTGGAGTATGTTCCCACTTAGCCGAGATCACATATTTAAGCTCCCTTATGTTTTGTGGAGGTAGTTGGACATATCGTACTCGCCTGTGTATATAGTAAATACTATCTCGGTACGATAGCTGGAAGTTACGCCCGCCCAAAACATAACAGATCCTCCACCATACGGGGTGATTACTTCAAAACATGTCAACATAGCGTTCCTCTGATCTTCGTAACAACACCAACGTCAGTCCTAACCATGCAGACAAATTCGAGCCTCATCAGAGAAACCATTATTTTGAGATGTCGTTGTAATGAGAGAGAAAAAAGTGATGTTGCTGCGATTATAGAAAAATAAAGTAAATATAGAAAAGTTTTGAGTACAGAATTCAAATTTTTTCTTAGAATGGTAGATTAGGGAATGGTTAGGAATGTGGCTTTGTTGCTTTATTGATTTTGGTGGTAGAGGAGTATCCAAATGAGAGCCATAAGCTGGTGGATATAGGTAATTTTGTTGTCACACAACTGCTCTAATATTTGTTATGTTTGTTTGATCGGATCTGCTGCTTGTTAAATGCAATTCAATCTATAAGATATTGGGGTCATCTTTGTTGGATGATAAGCATGTATGTAGTATACTTATAAAATATGTCTTTTATTCAACTTGAAATTTAATTTATTATGAAATTTAATATATTCAACACATGAGTCACTAAAAAGCGGTTGTCTCATGGTTGGGTGTAACATTTTCTCCCAGATCTTTGCCTTCTCAGAATGGAACCTGTCTCTTGGTATTGAGTCTAGGTTCTTTGATTAGTTTAACAACTCATGTTTAACATGTATCAATGTGACCTCAACAAACTGTGATAGTTATTATCTTATTAAGTCATTTGAGGTCAATTTTAAAAAGAAGAATCTTGAATTTTTATGATTCTTTGATTCTTCTTAGGCTCAGGCAGGGGAGTATTAATTGACACTATATATTAAAAAGCGTTATTGAATAAATGCCATCAATATGAATTGGTTTGTTTTTCAATATAAAAATGTATATATATACATTTGTATTATATTTATGTATTACTATAATTAATTAATATAATTAAATAATAAAACCTTGCTTATCGATAATCTTTGCATGGCTGGAAATTGGTGAGATCCTGTAGTATCAGTTATTTGAAGAGTACAAATTGTTTTATTGCTACTGATCACCTGGAACATTAAAAAATATTTCACAAATTTAAAATATGAATATTTATGCAAGACTTAATGACTACAGCAGGCAAGGAGGTCAGTCTAGGCTGCAAGGATAAAAACTTGGCAGTTACTTATTGAGATATGCCATTCAAATTTCTCAATGTCCTTCTTGAATAAATCCTAGGTTGAATTATCAGAAAGTACCTTTCCGGGAGGTAAATCTTGTAACCAAGAATGTTAAAAATATAATAATATAGTTTGTATCCCTCATTATCTCACCTCCATGCCTATTTCATAATGGTACAGAAATCCTAACAATAGACACTGTAAGCTTTAATACAAAACATATCAAAAAGCCACCTGAATCTACTTCCCAATGTGAGCAGCATTGGAAAAAACATTAGAACCTTTTTAACAAAGTAGACTGCTGATTTAGCAATGATGAAATAGAATGAGACAAATAATTTACATTTGACTTAAAGCCCTAAAGGTCCTATTTTATTAACAGATGGAAGTGAATTTATAATTATGATTCTAATAAATAGACTTAGTCTTTGGTAGCTTGGCTTAAAAGTATTTATTTCAAATTAGAGTGGGCCAATCCACCTCATACAAGGGTCAGTGGTTAATGTTGATTCCTCAAGCAATGGCAAAGCCCATGCCCAGCAATGGAACATATATGGCCATATACATAATATTAATATTAAATAAATAAAAAGTTTATTTTTGCAGACTTGTAACTTGTACTCCATACTATTGTGTTAGCAAGAAAATAATTTCGGGTTTTTAGTGTAAATTAAAACTCAAATTTTCTATACAAAAAATTCTCTTTAAAAAATCTATACAAAAAACTTTAATCTTTCAAATATCTTCCATTCTGTTCAATGTTCTGTTGCTATCCTTCTGTTAACTTCATGATCCTGTACTCATAGAATTTCTATCCTTAAAAGCAAAAAATCATCTAAGTGCAATTTGAGTTCATTGTTATTACTGAAATTTTTACCATTTAAGAAGTTTTGTAATCTTCAAAATAAATGATAATCTGATGGTGCAAGGTTGGGGCTGTATGGGGGAGTGACATTACTGCCCAACCAAGCTTCAATAGTTTTGTATGTGTTACTAAAGATGTGTGAGGCCTCACATTGTTGTGGTGGAACATGATTCCTTTACAATGTTCCATATCTAACCTTTTCTCTTTGATTGCTTTCTCCAATTTCAACAAGTAAATATTTGAGTGGGTTTTTCAGTTGTTTGGAAGCAGCTCAAAATACACAACACCTCTGTAATCCCACCAGATTGAAAGCATGATCTTTTTATATGCAACTCAGCTTTTGATACGGTTTGTACTGGTTTGTCATGCTTGGACCATGATCTTTTTCAATTAACACTATTTTAGATAATCCATTTTTCATCACTAATAATAATTCATTCCAAAAAAGGACCGATTGCAGTATGTTTGAAATGCGTGTCACAAACATTGATTTGTGCTGTTAGGTGAATTTATTTCAATTAGTGCGGGACTCAAATATTGATCTTCTTAACAAGACCAAGACGTCTTATATGATTTTCAATTGTTTTGCAATCTCTCGCACAGTTATGCGACAATTAAATTCAATTATCACTTTCATTTTGTCATTATCAACTTCAGAAGGCTGATATTTCAGTAAGAAATCTCCAGAACTAAATTTTTTAAACCAATTCTGACAAGTGCATTCTGTTAAACAGTTAACACCATAAACTTCACATATCTCTTTGTGAACCATAGCAGCTTTCTTGCCTTTATGAAAATAAAAAAGTAAAATGTGCCGAAAATGATTATTTTTGCACTCCATGTTAAACCTGACTGTAAAATGACAGTTTTAAGCAAAATTACATGAAATTGGTTTCCATACCAACCTAAAGGTATCAAAAAGAATAAAATTCTAACATTAACAAAAGAATAATGAAACCAACATAGCAATAACTAATGGTACAAACCAAAATTACTTTCTTGCCAACCCAATATCTACCATTTATATTATCAAGAAGCATACATAGTATGAAGTATAGTATCATATATAGTTACTTCATGACAACAGATTGGCTTAACATTAGAAATATACCAAAAAAAAAAACAACCTTTTTTATAACAAGGACAGTATTTTTAGTGTACATATTTTGGATAGTGACTGAAACAAAGAATGGTTCTTTTTCCCTCTTTTCAATCTGTTCAATTCCTTGTTTTCTTGTTGTGAAGCTTAAAGGGAAACCTACAGCTAAGTAAATACAAGAGACGGGATCCAAAAATATAAATTTCAACAAAAACAATTTCGAATCTTATATATCCAGTGCAATCATAATATTTACATCAAGATATACTTTCAAATCAACATTTCGTGTTTTTGATAACATATACAAACTATTAACATAGAAATAATAACAGTTACAAACATACATACTTGTCTATATGTATCTTCAATCGTTGGTATGTAAGACTCCCTAAATGTCCCTTTTACAAAGCGGAGTACCAGGGAGCTCTTCCCTACACCACCCGCGCCAAAAACTACAACACGATAATCGTTACTTTGCTCCGGCATAACTATTTATATATAATGTTTGGAAAATCAATTCTTATAATATCCAATGGTCTTATATTTGACTATTATTATAGCATTTTATGAACTTGTATTAAAATATTATATTATATTTAACAAAATTACAGAAAGTCGGAAAAACTAAATGATATATAAATGCACATTATTACTACTTTTGATCTTTAACGCCCAATTAAAATCAACCCAAAATACGAATCACAGATCACTAACACAGAACAGAATAGATCACTAAGTATATAAAACTGTGTATTTGTATATAGTTTGAAAGATATGAACTCTACTCTATGAACATTGAACACAGTGTAAAAAACCGTGGTAAGTAAGTACCTACGTTTAACAATTGTATCAAATATATAAAAAAGAAAATTATAATGAAATATACATCCTGAACTTACATACATTTAACAAAGATATAATAAATCAAACATGGACAAAACTTTTTCCACCAAATACATGTAGGCACAAATGTTAATGCACGTTCATGTGCATTGTCAATTGTCTATGCGTGACCAATGTAGTAACTTATATATTATAAACCCAAAAACATATATAAGTAATTTTTCAGGGTTTTTATCGAATTCAGGGCCCGCGAGCTCGCGAGCTGTAAAAGCCAAACAGGCTACCAGCATAAACATCTTCGAATCAAAGTTATATAAGTAGTAGCTGCGGGATACAGTATGCATTTGGTACTGAGTATCGGTTGCGCCTAACCGAATAACGAAACGTTACTCATTAATGCATTTCTCGTTACTCGCAGCTCGTTACAGTTACTCGCATTTTTCGTACATATTTTGGATACAACAGTTTTACTTCGCAAAAGTACCGTTGATACGTGTGTTATAATGTTTGCTGATAGTGTGTTAAAACAAACATGCGTAAACGCATGAAGTATTGCGATGTTAATGATAATAGATATCGATGATCGGATGCGTGACCAATTCTTAAAAAAGGAAACCCACAAAAGTTAAAAGATTTAAGACCAATCAGTCTACACCCATGTATGTCTGCAATTGGTGCAATTTATGCAATTGACTTGACGCAGTCAGGTTTCAGAAAGCTCAGAAACACTACCACTGCATTAATGGATGTAGTTGATGACATTTTGAGAGAAGAGAACGATGTTGTCAAATATTTGATCAGAAGTTTGATCAAACATTTGATCAAATATATGACAAATATTCGTTCAAGTACATATTTGTTCAAGTACTTTTTCATGTATTAGATCAAATATTTGTTCAAGTATTTGTTAAATATTTCTTCAAGTATTTTTTCCAATATTTATTTAAGTATTTTCAATTTCAATACTTCAAAATTGTTATATGTACCTGGTTCACACTCTCCACTCATTACGCTCACACTACTTAAAAATGTGCGTAAAGTGAAGGTAACATGACCTCTTAATATTGGCGGAAAATAATCAGTAAGCATGTGTTGATTGATTATTCGACCTAATTCTACCACCGGACACTCCGTACAAGTAATAGATCGAGTAAGAGCCTATGGAATATGAAGCGGTCGCCGACGATTCGGGATGCTCTTTATAGTATGCAGTCATCTCTTCGTAGTACGGAAGGTGTTTTGGGCTGGGATTTTCAAGCTGCTCTCGTTCGATAAAATCAGTACTCAATTTGTTAATTTTACTCATTAAAATTTTGTTTGATTTTAATTTGATTATTTAAAAAAGCAAAAAAATATGTTAATATTTACTAAAAGATAACAGGCACCAATTTAGTAAAGAAAAATTTGAAATTTGCCCAAGATACATAAACATTAATAAAATATATTCTGTATTACAGTGATGATTATATCTCGTGCTCAAATTTAATATTAAAAATAAAGAAAATTAAATACTTTTAAAATAATAATGTCAAAAGCGGAGAAGGGAGAGAATTTTATATAGCAGAGAAGGCTAAATGATAAGTGAAGATGTAATAATATATACATATACCACGCGAAAACAAAAGTGGAAAGAGCTCGAACAGAGGTTTGAGATGTCAAGGCGCTTAGAAAACCGAGAAAAAAAAAACACGGCTGATGAAACTCAGCTGACACGCCCCTCTGTGTCAAAGCCTGAAACGCTCGCGTAGATGTGAGGGGCCACAGGGGGGCTCCAAAAAGCTAGTTATTAAATAATATTAAAAACTATCTTGACTAGCAGTTATCAAAGGAAAAAGGTTTGTGAAAAACAAGGGTACGCAGGAAAAAGGTTTGTGAAAAATAAGGGAGCAAATTCTTAATGTGCGACAAAAAATTTAACATACCTGTCATCTTGTGTTACATTAATTATGCTAAAGCGTTTCAATATGTGAAATGGGATAAACTATGGAACATCATGTTGGAAATGGTCGTGCTAAGTCATCTTGTGTCCTTGATCAGGGGCCTATATAGTAGTAACCGTTTCTGTGTGAGGGTTGATTTGGAATACTCGAATGTGTTCCGGGCAAACACGGGAGTCGTACAAGGCTGTATACTTTCACCACTACTTTTTAACATGTACGGAGAATACATAATTCGCTCGTACACTGAAAAGTGGGATAGCGGATTTGCTATTAGTGGAAAAAAGATTTCTAGCCTGCGTTACGCAAATAACACATTATTATTTGCCCCAGATTTGTCTACAATGAAGGAGATAGTGCAAATTTTAGCAATGAAAAGCCATTTACTTGGGCTATTCGTTAATAGAAGTAAAATCAATCTCACGATCTTTGATATCTCATCTCATCTCATCACAATGTGTGTATAGGCAAATAGATGCATTCCAAATGTGGTGTTGTCAATGCATGCTTCGAATACCATGAACATTGTTCCACACTAATGTGTCTATCCTTAAAGAACTTGCTATCATAAACCGTGTGTCTGTCTGTCTGATAAGCTTACGCCATATCCGCAGTTATTTCTGACATATTATCTATTGCCAAGATGAAAACTTGGAGAATTTGATCCTCTGTACAAACATTGAGAGGAAAAGCTCCAGGGGGGACCAACTTAAGCAAAACAGGACCTCCAGTTTCATTGAAATGTACCAACTGGCTATCGACCGCGACAAATGAAAGAGCCTAACGAAGCGTTGGGTGAAGGCAGGTAATCGCGATCTTCAGTCATGAAGGATCGATTAGAGATAAAAGAGAGATGTTATTAAGTTTAATAACTCAAATTATATGAAAAAAGTAATTTAATTATATATATTATTTTTTTCTTTATAATTTACGATACTTCTAAGATAAAATCTTTTAACCACAGAAGAAAAGCATTTAAATAATCACCTTTGTTTTGTTGTAAATAAACATTGTTAGAACATAATGGATTGATGGCTAAAACGACTTTTGCATAAACTTTATGAAAAGATATATTGTACATGGTTAATAAACTAATTAATGTTTTATATTAGCGGTTACTATCTGTATTGCATCTTTACGATTATTTATCTGTATTGTGCAAGCAAGGAAGGGTAAAAAAAAATTAATAAATTACAAATGGCTTCCGTTTCCAACTTTTGGCTGCCGTAATTCACTCTGGCATGGTTTTTTGAATCAAGGTTCGTAGAAAATTATTTATTTATAATATACTTCCATATGAAAAGGTATACCACATTTTAAAATGTTATCATTGATTTTACAAGAACTACTCCAGAAATGAGCTTTAGTAACGTGCCGGTTATGTAGTCAATTTTTTTTTGTAATTTTTTGCTTAAAATACCGATCGCTTGTCTTAATTTTTCTACCCTTGTAATTTTTCTAAAAGTTTTGTCAAATCATGTTCCTCAATATATTTGTATTTTTTGTTTTGGCTGATGTTTTTTATATTTTTTAGATTAAATAATCGAGACGAATTTGTTCGATCGAATTGTTACTATAGTTGCCGATAATCATGGGCATTCAGGATCTACAAACATTTATAGAAAGTGAAGGAGTAAGCGTTGATTTATTTAGAATCGCAAGAACTCATCCTGGTGGACTTCGACTTGTATTGGACGCGGAAGGTTGTCTAGACCGCCTTTATGGAGGCTATTTTTCTGGTAATACAAGATTACTGTTGCATTGTTTATTATTAAATTTTACTATATTATCGCATACTTATGACAATAATGTTTATTGTTAATATTTTATATACACTACTCAAAAATATTTGGCCACCTGAATTTACTTTTTATTACAAATAATACAACTTTTTAAACCATTATGTTAGTTTCTAAATGCTTTATTATTGAGTGAATATTTGGCATTAGTTATATGATAACACTTGACCAGAAAACATACTCTCCATAACTCAATATCATGTATTATTTTCTTCATTCACACTTTTGCATTTTGTTATTTGAACAATGAAAATAAAGGGTAAAAATCAAGGAATATTTCCAAGAGACTGGGGGCTTAATATTGGATTTCATTAATCAGGTAAAAGCAATCATGTGATTTCAACACTTCAAAAGATACCAAGGCCATCTGCTGATGAAGTAATGTGAAGGAATTTACTTATTTAAAATAATTTGCAATAACTGCCATCTAGGCATACCAAGAACAATAACTTCCAGTGATGATTTAAATGTTATTGTTAAAAGTAAACATCATAGACAGTTAATTGTATCAAAATAACAGCACAGTTCTCTACAAACAGTACTTAACATGTTAATGTATCTACAGTTAAAACAAGGCTTCATGACATACATTGTTAGGGGTGCATAATGGTCTAAAAATAAAATAAATTAGATTCAAAGGAATAATTTTTGTCTAGTGGCATTAGTGATCTGTGGTTTTGGGTTTAGGTTACTACTAAATGGGTCACACATAGACAAATGCATGTAAATGTGCATTTATATTTGTGTATACATGTTTTTGGTGGAAAAAGTTTGTTCAAGTTTAATTAATTATATCTTTGTTAAATGTATGTAGTTGTTAATGAGGCGTGAACTGTGGCTTCAGTTAAACATGGCTTTGTAATAGTTTAGGGTTGTTTTAGTAGTTCTACTATTGCAATGTGCGAATAGAAAGAATTAAAGAATAAAAAGGTTTCTGAGGCATTTTAGAGATGAGTGCCTACTGGGACCTGGTGAATTGGTTCAGGATTTATATTTCAACAGGACAATGAAAGGATCATTTTCCTGGTAATACTTAGAGTTTTAAAAGATAAAGAACAACAAGTGGTGAAAATCATGACATGGCTTGTGCAGTTGCGAGACTTGAACCTGATAGTTGTGAGTTCATTTTGAAAAGCAGATTTGAAAATGTTGTCCTACATTTCAGGACAATTTATGGAGAAAATAGCAAGATGAATCTGAGAGAACATTAGAAAAATTAGTGGCTTGTTAGCTTAAGCTTTCTGAGTCTGTCATTAAAAACTAAGGCAGATCTACACTAATTAGTCTATTATTTAAAAATAGTATTGTTATTAATTTTAAAGACTTAGTAACAAACACTTAAAATTACTTTGTAGTTGATTTATTAATTAAAATATTGTAAAATATCTTTTTTTGGGTAGCCAGACATTTTTGAGTGGTAGTGTACATTTTGGTTTCACCAGTTTTAAAAAACATAAATGTTGTGTCCTTTATTTTTTACTCTTCATAGACTGGGCTTGTGGTGGGCAATGGGCTCGTTGTGTGCAGTTTTTGACGACTTTAGCTCAAGCTCTTGCTGAACATCAAGTAGCACTCTGTGTGTGTTTTAATGGCGCCCATCCTGCTCCACCAACAGTCCCACAACATTGGATACAAACTCAAGCCACATATAGACAACGAGTTAATTCGGTGTGTATATTTTATTGACATGGTTTTTCTTAACATGTATATAATTATAATGTGGTACATAATATAACAATTTTCATTATTATTATATTTTTCATAAATATATTTCTCTCAATCAGGTTTTGCGTCACATAATTACAAAAGGAACTCCACCACCAAAAGTTTGGTGGGTACCACCTACTGGTTTACATTCCTGCCTCAGGACAGCTCTCAGATATCTGAATATTCCCATTGTAAGTTTCCTATTATAAATCCCAAATTTTAATGCAATAAGATAAATTTGAATTAATATGATTTTAATTTACAGATGGTTTCCTCTGATGATCATTGTCAGGAGGTTGTTGGATTGTGTAGAGAAAAAACCTATGCTGGTCTTGTAGGTTGTTCTGGAGAGTACTTAGTATTTCAACCACCTAAATATTTCAGTTCATCTCAGTTAAAGCTTACATATAGGGTAACAATTTAATTTTTTTTTATATTTTATAAATTTATAGTTATTTTCATATAATTTACCATAATTATTTTACTTACATAGTCCTCATTGGAAACAAAAGAGTATATGGTCCATGAGTTACCAAGAGTTTTAGATGTGCCACAAGAAAAATTGTGTCTTATGGCTGCACTACTTGGTGGAAGTATCTTATCTGAACAAAGCCTTCAAGACTTTTATAAACGTTTAGGAATTACCCAAAAGAAGGTAATTATATGCTATAAATATTGATGTATTTTCAGATTTGCATTGTACTATTTTTGGGTAATTGCAAGTATTATCTCATAAAAAAAGACTTTTGTTGTTTCAAATGCTCATGTATTTGATTCTAATGAAAAATCTAAACATTAATTCTAAAAAAAATGCTTAATAGACAATTTATTTAATTTCGATTTTAGATTTAAAAGATATTGCCTTATACATAAGAGACAATTTGTAGATAAATCTTAAAGCTTTTATTAAGTTAGCTTTGTATTCTATATATATCCTTTTATCATAAGTATATTTTATTGTATAATTCTATCTGACTCTAAAAGTCGTATTTACGAATTTCTTGTCATTAATTTTAACATAATTTGATTTTTGTAACTGGTCTTAGATACAAAAAAGATGTAAATTATAATTATTCACATATATACAATTCCATCTTCTGTTATAAGGGTATTTTATTTCATTACATTCTAGAAGTCTTTTAAAATAGTAAAATTTATAAGAGTTCTGTGGTTCTACAATACTTGAAATATTTTTATATATATTTACTTAGAAAGAATTATTTCATTGAAAACTTTTGTTTGCAGCAACAAGTGCCTCCTGAAACATTGATAAAGACTGTAAGTCAATTTGTTCGGGACTTGCCAACATCTGATGTGGATGCTGCCTGCATTGAAATATTTGGAGATCTCAATGATCTTCGAGCAGCAAAATTAAAACAATCTGTGCAATATTATCTAAATGGCACTAAAGATGGATTTCTGCAATATAGAACAGCATCTGGTATTGACACATGATTTTGCCTATTATAAAATTATTTGATTTTTTTTTTAATTATCTTAATTTATTGAAAATTTCAGGACGCCGTCCAAAACCTAACAAAAAGAATCAAAAGCCGGAATTGAGCCCTCAGTCAACATCAGTTGACTTAGATACATCTAAGTTGGCGACTGAATCTTCTGAACATGAGGTTTTTACTTTTAATAAAACATTTAATCATTGCTACAGTCATCCACGCCTTTTACATTTTAACATCATTGACATTCATTGGCAAAGCTTATTTACAAGCATGAATCTTAGATGTTAAACTTAAAATTTACTTTTAGCCGAGTGCTGCTATGACATTCAATTAAACTTTATTTATTATTAAACTTTTTGTTCATTACAATGATATTTGTTCAATGATATGCATTTTTACATTTTGATTTGTAACTATGTATTGCTAAAATATCTTATTGTACCATTAAAAAAATATTTTTGTTTCTAAATATAAAAAACATTCCATAAAAGCTACTCTGTATGTGGTTATAAATAAGAGTAATAATTAATAGATAATAACTATTTTTGTTTAATTATATTTTTTTATTTAATTCACTTAATTTTAATTTTTACAAAACAATATTTTTTTAATTTTATATTTAAGCACTTGAATTGGTTAAAAGATTAGAAATTCAATAAATTACAGCAAAAAGGCTTGGAAGATTATAAATTGGCAACACTGAACGCATCAATTAATGCTGACTTTAGCATGGAAGAGAGTGCCAATGATGTGAGTCACAGCATGGCAGCAATGTCACTAGAAGCTGAGGCAAGTTCTGTCAAACAACCGGCAGCCAAATTAAATGACAAAGCTGAGACACAACTTTCATCATATAAGGAGGTGTGATTTTAACTCCTATTTTCACACTTGTTAAATTTACCTGTGATATATTGGAAGAAAAATTTATGAAGTAACAACAAACACATGACTTGCGGTTGTCTAAGTGTTAAATACTTTGGTATTTAAATTTGTAATCATCTCGATTTTGTTAGGGGTTTATTGTTATAAATTTGAAATAAACACTTACAAGTTAACACATTCCCATAGGGAAACGAGATTTCTCGTTAAAACAAAATACCTATACATCGGGCAACGAGTTTTCGTATTTTTTAAATATTCATTATATTATTAATTTAATATCACCAATTGCGTCATGTAAAATTGAAAATACACAATACGCAATCGTTAAGATAAAAAGTTTTAAGAATTTTTTTTATTGAAAATGCTCATTAATTTCTGCCTCAAAATTATGTATCAATTGTTTTCATCTTTATCTTAAAATAGGATTGTGTATGTAAAATACGATTAAACGAGCGATCAATTTGATTGACATTTTGGTAGGTGTAAAGCCACGCTGCAGACGTATACTTTGTCAAGAATGGCATATTATTTGTCTGTAGAATGAATGGGCCGGTTCGCCCGGGGAAGTACCACACTCCCACAGAAAACCTTAATCTGAGTGGTAGCTTAGCTAACGTGCTTCGGTCCGGTGACCGGTTGAGTTCCTGAGGCCCAACCTCCTCTCCCTCCCTCCTCCCTTAATGGCTGGCAACGCTTCTGCACTGCCTATGACACTGTGGATGTTTGTGGGCGGTGTTGATTGCTTTCCATCGGGTGACACGCCTGCTCGTTTGCCTTCCTATCTCATAAAAAAAAAGATTTAAAATCTATGACTGAATCATAATATCAGAATAATAACCGTAGTTTTAATTCACACGTCGAAATATTTAGATTTCATAAAAATATCGGCCCCGATTTATAGGCAAGTTTGAGCAAAAAATAGCCCCATGGGAATGTGTTAACTGTTATTTGTAACTTATGGGATAAGAAGGCAAAAAAGCAAGTGTGTTAACTGATGGAAAGCAATCAATACCGCCTATAGGCATTGCAAGCATATAAGATTGTTTTCGAAGGTTCGAATATCGTATCGGATGGAAAAACCACTAAAAACCTTAACATGTGGAGATGTTCTCATACATTAAATTCACTTTTAAGACATTGAGGATATTTGATAGTAAACTAATTTAATTGGGTTTGAATCAATTTATTGCGTTTCTCGAAGTTGTCTCCACTCGTATCGTATTATCTCTAGGTAGGTAGACATGTTTCTAGACAAAGCAAGAAATAGAATCTTATCTTCTTATTAGTGAACAAAGATGTAAAAGGTAGAAAATGTGCCCGGTTCCATGCTCTCCCAATGTGCAAGGCAGGGTATATTCAACCCTGCCGACCTACCTTTTTTACTAATAGGTGACTAGATGTAGGGTATTTATTCGGAAAATCTACATTAGATACCAGTTAAATGTTATTTTAAATATGATCAGTCGACATCAGATACAACTCTGCTTTTTTTCTCAGATCTATACATCATACGTAAAATGAATGTTATTTCTAATGTAAATTTTTATTTACATTAGAAATAACATTCTTACAACTTTATGTAAATTTTTAAATTTCATGCAAATAGAAAAGTTTAAGCCTGGCAGAAAAAAGAAATTGCTTTTGTGCAATCTATTTTTCACTTGGCAATAGAAATAAAACCTAGTGTAGGATTGTTCTTCAAGGCAGTAATCTTCAAAAGGTAGCTTGCAACAATGGATGCGTGAAGTCAGTGATAGGCCGCGATGTTGTTTTATAGGAGAAGTCTATATCTATTGTAGACTTTCAGACTGATTTAGTTATAAATTACGTTTCTTTAAGCGAAAAATCGCCAAATAATGTAGAATTCCGCCAAATTTCTTCCAACCTAACCTAACCGTTTTTGTTTATTTTTTGCTCACGTAAAAAAAGCTAAACTAACAAGTGAAAATCGTGAAATAATCTAGAATTCCTCCAAATTTCTTACAACCATAAGGGGAATGTTCGTTTCTCCCATCTTAATTTTTCTTTTAAAAAATAATGAAAATTTGGGATTTATTAGGTTAGCTAAAGTTTTTTTTCGCGGCAAAAAAATTAAAGTTTTTTTACGCGGCAAAAAAACGGTTAGTATATTATTTGATGATATTTCGCTTGCGCCCGGCTAACGGAAAAGCACCACATAAATAATGTGTATAAAATAAACAATATTATAATGTGTATATGCTTTGTCAATAAAATTGCTTTTTTACAGGGAGTGCAAAGTGTCAGTAAACTGTCACAGAATGAAGACAATTGTCCACCAGCGCCAGCTGAGGTTTTGCGAACGTGCGCCGAACGTCATGCAAGGGGTCTAATGCATCCACAAATGCTTTCAATACTTACCAATCGTCAGGTCACCCTGCCTGTTCTGATGGAGGATGACAATCACCGTGAAATACCATCTATTCATCATTTCTTCAGGCCTATTAGACAGAATGTATATGCTATTTTATATAACATGCATCATCACCGCTTCATGGCACAAAAAGCTAAAGGTAAGATATCATATAAGCTACATATATTCGACTCTTTATATTTCCACTCTACCTACTACCCCACCTCATCGGCATAGTGACTATGATGCTCTACTTCAGAAAGTCTTATAACCAACAATGTACTGCTTTAGGTTATTTAGAGTGATAAGTAAGGTTCTAATTCGTACATACATAACATTTTAGAGGAAGGCACAACGAGCGCGTCTTCTAATAACGAAAGGCCGTGTACAGTTCAAGTAGCAGAATGGATTTATTCTCGAATAAATCCTGGAAAGAGTCCAGAACTTGTTCCGGGTATTGTACTAGATTGGCCTGTACCTACTGTGCAAAGGCTATGGTTTGGGTGAGCTATACAATTACTTTACATTTATTCGTAAATTGTTTGTATCATAATTTATGTATTAATCATTCGTATACAGTTATGGAGCCAACAGCAATTAAAAATTTTCTTTGAAAGCCCTATCTATAAATAATGGGAAGAAAAGTAATCTGAAATTTTCCTAGAAGATAGGAGTGGTGCTTAGCCGCAAATCATTCGCTCACATCGGCCGTCAGTTGCCGATTTTGTTCGTGTAATTTCGCACTTTTTGAAATTAACTTATCACGTGAACTTTTTCATACACTTTGAACGTGTCAGGAATAATTTTATTGTTTCTTGTGTTTGGTTTTATAGTATCAGTGCCATACACAAAAGAAACATAGAAATCATTTTTACAGGTGAGTATCTCTTATACTATACAAAATGGCGTTAAATACTATACCAACATGTTTTAAATAAAAACACTTCTCAATATTAAACTTCTTTTAAGTTTTTTTTTACAGCCCATATATGTCTCACTGCTAAGCACGTGCCTCATTTCTGGAGGAACTGACACTAACCCACCACACTTGTCCAATGCGGATTGGCGGGGTTATCAAATAGCTGTAGGCCTTACATATATTTATTCCGATGTGGGGATCGATCCCGCAAGCATTGACTCCGTGGGCGGAGGGCCCCGCCACTGAGCCGATTGACCGTCGTCGCTTTTAAGTAAATCTTTCCAATGAAGTAACAACCTGCAGAAGTACATAGTTACTGGTAAAGTGGAAGTAAGGAGACCCAGAGTTAACAACCCACCGAGGCGGTCTAACCAGTTAGCAAAAATGCTATATATGAAAATTTCTGACGTAATAGATCAGGCTGAGGACTGTAAGAGATAAAAGCCTATTTATCGCTTTATTCTGAAGCATTACGACGCTCAGCAATGGACAAACGACCCAAGGAGCTGGAGGTCACGACTGTAAAAAAATATTTTGATGAAAAATAGTAAAAATTCATGAGATTATTTTATATGACAACTTTAACAAAACGTTTCCACTTATAAATATATTTGTACAGGTACCATCACGATTTAATAGCGCTGATCTTGAATGCGCATAAGTCTATTTTTAGTCTATTTTTTTATTTTTCATGTTTATTTATCCAACATATTTTTATGTGTTTCAATCACCACTCCGTCAGAACAAAACTTAGTAATTCAATGCGCAAATGTACACTTGTGCAAAGCACCCCTCCACTTTGGTCGAGCACTAATAAACCGTGACGGGACTAATATATGCTAAATACTCAACTGTACATTTGTAAAAAATAAATTACTGAATTATATGACTGTCTCTCCATTGATTTACATCATTCTCGCCGATTCTCATTCACATGTTACTAAATTGTAATTGTACACGAGATGTATAGCGGGCTTTATATTTTATTTAATTGATATTGCTTCTTTCGTTTGTGTGAGTTTGACAATGTTTAGGAAATATCCAGTGTCTCGACGATAATTGCTTAGCTTGTACTCCAGTTAATAGATATTATCTTAAGCCATACCCTAGCCGAATTGTGTATAGAATATTTAATAATAGGTATATTGATTTTACGAACTTGCAACATGTTGTCATAACGTGGACATATCCTTTTTTTAAAAAATCAATACCGGAAATTCCGGTATTTTCGGGAATTTGATAAATATTATTAAAATTGTCTTACTTGCAATTAAATCATTCTATTCTAATCTATTTACGATTTAGGTTATACTTCATTGATATTTAAAGGAAGTAATAGTAAAACTCTCTGGGTGACTTGGAGTTTATGAAGCAGACTGACTTTAGTGTCAACATTTCAAAACTAGATTATAGGCAAAACAGTTTGGATATTGTTTACCATGTATATAAATTGCTTTTGAGGGTCATTATTAATCGACTCGTTTGAAGACAACTTTAGTAAGATTTGTTTAGCTTTTGTGGACTGCGACTTTTTTAAAACCTGGGCTTATTAAGGATATCTTGGAGCGATGTTAGGTAGACCATAGATTCATCGATATATGTCTATGGGCGGCGGTGATCACTTACCACTAGGTGCACAAAGATGTTTCAATTAATTAAAATATATATTTTGTAAAAATAACATACTTTCTTATCTCCAGAACTGCACAGGATGATAAATGCCGACGTATGCGCGCATTTTTGTCGTGCATGCGTTCAGATACGCCACTCATGTTGAACACATCTTATGTACCACAACATCTACTCATTTTGGCTACTGTACTACGGTAAGATTTAATTTTAATTCAATAAACTTGGTAGGGAATTATTTTTCAAGATAATTAAAGATAATACAGCCTAGTGTTTTTTCACGAAATCGATTCTATCCTGAAAGATACATGTTTCACATGCAATTCAAACTAGGGAATTGTATAATATACTATATATTATTACAATTATAATAATACTATACAATTTCAAAATAAAAATATTTAATAAAAATTGTTCGGGCTTATAGTTACATATTTAGTATGTCATTCCTAAGGACAAATTACAGCTGACCTTCATAGAGGTCAAATTAGTATTATCACATGAAGACAAGTATTCATGAATTTTGATTGAGCTTCACTTAATTTTACTTAATTAGTAACAGTATCATTTGTAAAGGAATAAGTGGGAACTCACATACAGCCCAAGCTAGTACTAACTAATACATGGAGATCTGTGAACATTGACTTCTTGTACATAGTTGCCATCTTAATACCTATCAATATTATTTAAAATAGTATACTTGGAAATGTTCTGATACTCAAAGGGGTGCACTTAATAACATAAAAATAGTTACGTGTTACGTAACAGTATCATTCATTGACGATAATCGAAACTGACCTTTCAGTTCAAATAAAGTCCTAAATAGAATGTTTATTAAACAAAATCTTATAATATTTATTACTTTATACTAATTATACTATATATATATATATATATATATATATATATATATATATATATATATATATATATATATATATATATATATATATATATATATATATATATATATATATATATATATTATGTACTTTATACTAATTTCACTCTTCTCTTCTTTTAGATTTATAATGACTTCTCAAATACAAATTTTACGGCGCCAGGAGTTAGATGCATTCTTAGCTACAGCTTTTTCAAATGATCTGATGAATGCTCTACATTTGCAAGAAATGACAGTAAGTAATAAAATGTTCTACACTTTTTTTTTTAAATTTAATTTGCTGCCTGATTTATAATTGATCGCATTCAGAAGTATCCGACGATTGAGAAAAAAACACCATTTCATTAAACTTTAAAATAGACGAATAGAAATTGTTTATCGAAAACTGCAAATTAACGCAACTATTTTATGGTATGGTCAAACATAATTAATAATTTTCAAAACAGTTCATTGTCTACCAATAAAACCGTACACAGCACTTTCTGTATACAAGTGCGTCATGGCGGTAGCAAACCCTGCCCTTAATCTCTTGGTTTAAATGTCAATAACATCATCAGTGCTATAGAACTTACAAAACAATAGTGGTGGCGCGTTCAAGTTAAAAATCTGTCCAATCATGCATTATATTAGTGAATATTTGCCGAAATTTTTATGTATTGTACAATGAACAGTGAGAGGCGTCAGATTACAGGAAGCACCGGATTAGACAGTGTCAGGATTACCACGGGGCCACTGTAGTTATTTTTGAGAAAAATAAACAAGACTACTATACATTGTACTTAATATCAAACTCAATTGTAAAGCGTGAATGTTTTTTTTTTCTGAAAAGGTGAATGGTATAAGTTCTCGTGGAGTTCAGCTAGGGGCGCTAGTAATGGCGGGGGCAGAAGCTGCATTACTAGCTAACGATGCATGCGGCGCACCCGTTCCTTGGCTTGTGGCGGCGCCCTGGCTATATTTCGATGGCAAGTTACTACAACGCAATTTGCATCGGGCAGCACATTGCAAACATTTGGCACAACTGTGTGACAATCATCTTGATACTGTTGTTAAGGTATGTTAAAATAGGTAATGAAAGTTGTCGTCCATTTGTAAACTGAAATTATTTTAGCGAAAGCAACCTTCTATGTTAATGTATATATATATATATATATATATATATATATATATATATATATATATATATATATACATACATATATATATATATATATATATACATGTATATATATATATATAGATCGTGCTAAGTAATTATTTTCTAAATAACATTTCCGCACCGCGGTATGCAGTGCTAATATTAATATGGTAATTTGCCGTAATATACGACAATTTATTCATTTATTTTTTAATTAACAGTATATATCTGATTGTATCACAGCAACACGTCATATTGGTATTTTCGTAAAGACAACAAATCTAGTGTTTGGATTAGCGATGTTTTGCATTGGGCGTTACATCTACGTACGTGTAGATTTGTTTGCTGGTCGTGATTGGTTTTGAATTTATTTACATGATACAACTGTGTCAAAAGCTATATTTTTTTTGCGGGCTGCGACACCACGACTAACACGTGTTGACAAAAAAAGGATGAGTACCGCCAGGTTAGATTAATGTGCATGTACATCATTTACTTGCTTCCAACAGTTATGTGTAGTATTTAGAAGAAAATGCGTCTACATAGTTTTTATTTTTATGGAATAGGAAGGCAAACGAGCAGGCGTGTTACCTGATGGAAAGCAATCAACGCCGCCCATAGACATGCCATAGGCATTGCAAAAGCGTCGCCGACGTTTAAGGAAAGTGTAGGCTTGGTTTTTGAAGGTCGTATCGGTTCGGAAACACCTTTGGAGGTAGCTTGTTCCACAGGGTAGTCAAAATATAATTGTCATTTAAACTAGAATATTTTGCAATTTTGTAGGTGGAACGCATGCGCAAAGCGATTCTGGAGGGATTGGAGGTGGAATTTGCAATGCCGCCACTGCCCCTCGTGACCGGAGTTGTTGGAGGTGCTCTAGGAGGATCGCTTGGGGGCTCGCTTGGCGGATGGCCCCGCGGTCGAGGTCGTGGAACTGGTGCCAGGCTTGAAATTGCTGGTGTTGTAGTCGGTCAATGGGGTGGGGGCAGCTATCCGACTCGTACGCACCGATATCCTCAGGTGAGTAAACGAAAAAAAAATTCACACCATGTACTGCATATATAATGTATATACAGTACAGTTGTGATCTTTTTTTCGTATCAAGGAAAACGGATTACTTTTAATAATTAAATCTTTCAAATAGGAAATATTTTTGATAGAAAGATAACTTGTCAATTTAAAGCACAATACAAACAACATTAAAAGTAACAATCAAATTAAAAATTAAAGTACTATACAAATTTTATATATAACTTAAAATAAACATTAATGTTCCAAAGTATTCTTTGGAACATTAATATTTATTACTCCCCGGCTCTACTACTACTACCCTTGGCTCAGCTTTAATGCTTTAGTTGGTTAACTACAGCGCTGGTTTTTCTGCCAACACCTGTTAGAGTGTGTTTTACACAAAATTCACAAAATTAATCTAAGTATTTATAAAGAAATGACGTAATTTTTTCATTAGTTTAGTGAAGGTACTACCAATAAAGTTATATTAGAATATGAGCAAATTTTTTAATATGGCGCTACAGATATAATGTGTAATATCTAACAAGTAAATAAATATAATGATAAAAGAGAGGTTAGTTTATCACCACTACAATGAAAATACATATAAATAGTTGGATGAAAACCAGGGAGAACTTTTTGATGGTCCAGTAAATTGTTCTTATAATGTGAACGAAAAGTGTGTTGAAGTTAGGAGACCACCAGAAAGGCAGACAGTATCACCTCCCCTTGCATCAATTATGCCATGTTAATCGTCTTGACATGATATTTCCACTAGGCTTTTGACGGTGTTCTGTGGAATGTGTTCCCACTCAGCCGAGATCACACGTTTAAACTCCCTGATGTTTTGTAGAGGTGGTTGGACAGATCTTACTCGCCTTTTTTGGGAGGTCCCAGGCGTGCTCAATGGGTTTAAGGTCGGAGCTCCGCGCTGGTGTGTCCACACGACGAATACCGACCTCTTGCATATAAGTATCTACGTTGCCAGAACGGTGGGCCCGAGCATTATCATCCATGTAAATGGCATCTTCATCAATGACAGTCCGTGCAGGTTGTGCAACGTGTGCGACAAAGGTTTTCTGTTATGTACCTTTGCGCATCAGTGGTCCATTTCCAATGAATAATATCTAGATACGATACCTGCAAGTTACGCCCGCCCAAAACATAGCAGATTTTCCTCCATAAGCGGTGATTTCTTCAAAACACGTCAGCATAGCGTTCCTCTGGTCTTCGTAACACACGCCAATATCAGTCCTCACCATGTAGACAAATTCGAGCCTCACCTGAAAAGGGTACCCTATTCTAGTTATCTCGTGTCCAAGATAGGCAATCATTGTGTGCGCGTAAGTCATTAAAAAGCGATCGTTTCGTGTTTGGGCGCAACTTTTTCTCCCTGAACCTTGCATTCTCTGAACAGAACCTGACTCTTTGTATCGTCCTGGTTCTTAGAACCGTTGAACGACTCACGTTTAACCGTTATAAGACGTAACATTGACTACACCCTTCTTCCAGTAGCGCTATAATTTTACTAGCTCTTATTACTTTTTCTACCCTTACAATAGACACAAAGATATCTGTTTTAAGTCACAATAAGGCAGGATGATGCGACAAACAAATTATCCTACTAAAAATAACAAAAAGTCAGATTTAGTTGCCTGATAACCTTCTAATAATAAACTCGTGAAAAGTAATTAAAAAGTCACAAAATAAAAAAGGAATTATTTTTTAAAAAACTAAAGTGAATCAGAATTTAGGTGGTGTTTTCTATGTTTGGTCATAAAAGTGTTAACTATACGTTGAAACTTTACTGATCTGTTTTTGTCCAATTTATGATGCTAAAAGAATATATAAGGATTGGTACAGCGTATACGTTTATGACTTTTATAGTATATCGTGATTAAGTCTTAAGGACTAAGTTCAAACTATACTTAAACTTTTTGATTAGTATTTAGTGTATTTTTGTTTGATTTGTGTTGATTGGTGAAAACCGAGATATTTATAGGTTGTGTATTCGTTCATGGGTTCGATTTCTTGTCCATTCAGTAGTGTGTATATGTTAGGCTGTTTTTACTTTATGAATCGATGATATTTTGCATTTATCTACGCCAAATTGCATGTGTATCTTGAGAAAAACTTTGTGTGATATCTGCGAGTCTTGTTAATTCTTTGATATTGGATGCATATATTTTTATATCATCCATATACATAAGGTGTGATATCGTGTGGTTGATATGGTTATGTTTCCAATTGAAACCGAACCTACTATTGTTCAACAAGCATGACAGAGGTTATTATTATTATTTGCGAGCAGCCCACAGTCCAAAGGTTCCCATCTCAGTGCCTGCATTCCGAAATATGTTTCTAGGTGAGCTATGTAGGCTACACGCCGCCACCTCGCAACGCATATGGAGGTCGTGGGTGGCGGGGGGCTCGTGGTGGCCGAGGGCGCGGTGGCCGCGGCGTCGGATCGCGAGGTGCGGGGCGAGGGGGAGCTAGGCGCGCACGTACCACGCAAGATGAGCCCGCTAAACCAGCCACACTCACCGTTAACGGGTAACATTTTCACTGTTAAACACTGTTTAAAATACACAGAAAGAGGTACATATATACTCATGAGAATTTTTTTTTTTAACAGCCCATATATGCTGAGCCTCTCCATTTCTGGAGGAACGGACTTTTATTTATCACGCTTATCCAATGCGGATTGGCGGGGTTACCAGACTCTGAATAATATTTATAAAATCCATAGATATAATTATTCCGATGCGGGGATCGAACCCGTGACCATTGACTCCGCGGGCATAGGGCCCCGCCACTGAGCCAATTGGTCGTCAGAAAATGGGTTATTCAGTGCTATGACTTTCATATTTTACAGGAAAACAGTGCGACCGGAAGATATAAACCTGCAGGGGGATGATGGTAGTCCACATGAAGATAGTGTGATTCCAGACAGCGAAGCTGAAGGTATCACCTTATTGTAATATTTACGTAGCAATAATTAAAATAATTACCTTTTTTAAAACATAATACTAACTAAATTCTTAAATTCACAGGATCTCACCTACAGAAAAAATCGGGTAAAAATGTTAAAAAACATGTCGGGAAAGGTAAAAAGAAAATCCAGAAGAGTGACGTAGCTCAAACATTGGAGGCGAATGGGCCTCTTGATAAGAACAAGGTGACTGCTCTAAACTGCAACATTACCACAAAATTCCTTATTTTATGACTACAAAGTTATGTAGTATTATTTTCGAAAGTTTTGCGATAAAGAAATTCTTGTCAGGTATAAATATGTATTAATAATAGCTGCTTATAAATTCAAAAGATAACAAACCGAAGTCAAGTGCTCCTCCAAATTAGTCAAATTAATATTATAACTAAACTTGGTAATGGTTCATGTTTTTAACATTGAATTAGTGCATATATTGCTCTCTTGTAAACACTGAAATATGGCTATGTGATCGTAAAAATCCCAGTGACGCTTATTTATGAAATATAAAAACTGTTATACGTGGCCAACCTTGAACCGACAAGTCTAGCAACTACACATAACTGAAATTGAAATTGGCAAAATTGTATGGCCACATACTCCGTAAGCCAGAGGAATATGTTTGAACAAACCACTTGCCTACAAAGTCGATACTGGATCGCAGGATGCATATTATTAATAGGGATTTGTTTGTCAACAATCTCAAAATAGATGACGCAGAAGACTAAATAAGTGAAGGAAATTAAGCCAGAAAGTCCATCCTGGCTAAAGTTAGGCTAAGAAGAAATATATACAGGATGTATATATTTCTTGCATGGATGTTACAATCAATCCTGTCACCCCGTTTCAGTTTGACGTTGAGTTCTGGGACACCTGTATATAAAATTGATTATTATTTCATTTTCGCAAATCTTTGAAATTTCTTCATGTAATAAATATTTCTTAGTATTTATTCATAATTGATTAATCTTCATTAATTATTTATTTCGTACATTTTAGGTGATGGAGCTTTGTCATAGTTCTGAAAAGGAGCACATTGGTCAAGGCGATGCGCCTGTTTCTAACTAATATAGTTAGTTAATCCCCAGGTAAACATTTGTTTTTTTTCCGTATATGTACCCACACTTTATAATAAACTCACAATTATCTATTGGTTTTGCTTTACTTTTAATGAAGAAAGCATTTTTGTACTGTATTGAAATGTGTGTGTATCAATACAATACAGATGTGTGTATATATATATATATATATATATATATATATATATATATATATATATATATATCACATATATATTTATATATACATATATATACTCATAATATTATATATTCCCATTCCAGTAATATTGCAAATGCAATATATAAAAGACCAAATTCAAGATCTGTTTATTACGACTTGTATTGTATTTCTGGAGTTAATTAAAAATAAATTAATTAACAAAGGAATGACAAAGTTTGTATTAGATAATTATTGATATCAGAAATGAGCTCTACTTAATATACTGTATACGTGCCTGAACATCTATAAGACTTCCCGTTATTGAGACTGATTTTATATTAATTGAATTGGCACACCATGTGTTCGATTAAATGTAAAAATATTGAAGATGAGTGACATCATTGAGTTGCATTGTTATGCCTCAATACCTAATAAGACAACATCTACTTGGACATTGTATTATGCTATTGCAAAACATTGTGATACATAAGAGTATATTTATTGATTATATAGTTCTTATCTGGAGCTATTAGAGAGTGATCAAAGTGACCATTATTACTACAACAGGTAGTAAAACAATATCTTTTAGAAAGATAAGAACTACGAAACACCCGTAATTTGACAAGTGATAATTAGAAAATATATATTTAATAAATTAACATGTTGATTGTTAAGTCACGTTTAATTGAAAAGTGAGATGACTTAGTAAATAATATGTTTAGTTTAGCATATTATAAAGTACTGAGTCAACATTATTTATTTACACATAGTATATTTACAATTTACCAAAATTATTGTTTTACTAAGTTTGGTCTGGCCTATGTAATCATATAAACTAAATGTATAGTATAAGGCAGTCATGATGAAATAACTAGGGCAAATTGACATGAAGTTGCCACTAAGCTTTTAAGATTTCATCTCTTTTTATCTTTGGTTCCGTAGGCTAAACCAATCATATTCAGACTTGTTTTTAGGATTTCTTGATGTATATTTAGACTTTATTGATTGAGAGTGAGAATATCTTTGAATATGAATCATTAGATGGACTTCTTTCACCCAAAATAAATGCAAAATATTTGGAAAGCATTAAATAAAAAAATAACACTTGTTAAAATTTTTGAGAAATACATTTGCAAATTTTTGTGTGTTAGTAGTTGGGGTACCCTTTTGGGAGTGTTGTTTATCAGAGATATTGGTTTTATGATTGATCACACTGTATTTTTGAACTGTTTTGCTAGGTTTGTGTATGAAATCGAAAGTTTTACCATAGTTTGGTAGAGAGAATGATAAATTTAGTATAGAAATTGCATTTATTGAATGTCAGTTGGTGCTTTGAAATTTAGTCTATGGGACTGCCTGAAACGAGTCTGAAACTCATAGATTTAAGTCTAACGATAGACGTGTAATGAAACTGATTGAACATTCACGTATTGATATTTCCACATCCTATAGGGTATTATTTCATTAGAAAAACATAGATTTGTTAGTGATATATTTATATGCATTTTTGGAAATTCAGTACTGTGAATGTTCTTCACTTTATATGTATTTTTGTAAATTTGTTATATTGTTATACTTAAATTTAGCTGGAATGACTTACATGAATATATAAGACAAAGTCTTGCTCTGATACTCGATTGGTGGTAAAGCTGTTGAAGTTATCAGCACACAATACAGTTACATTCCATTTCGATTACATAAATGTTCTTTAATGAGATAACCAAACTGTTAACACCAGTGTAGAAAGGAACAATGAAGACTTTACAATTTGTAATGCTTAAACCCTGGCTGGAACATAGAGACATGTTGCCACAATAACATTGATTTTTATATACAAAAAGTGATCAGAACTCCAGCGCTAGTGGCCAGAAGTCACCGCTGTTAAAATTGATTACCAAACAAGGTATAACATAATGTATCTGACTTAATCACGGCCTTGGGGGCGCGTAATTGACACGCGATCGTCGCCGGTGATAAGCCCGTACGTACGTAGCACGGGCGTTTGCAGTTATGTGAACACTTCTATTGCTAACTTAGCTAACTGTCGCGCGAGGCGACATCACTTATGTAAAACTTTTATATATTATTGCTTGCTTATTAATAAACACAATATGTAGCGATTAGAATTTTAACTTCAATCTATTTTCATTTCTAAGAATTATATGTAACAAGAAATAAAGCATGTTTAGAGGGTTGATAATAATACAAAGAAAGTAATATTTTATTGAAAGGTTGATGAATAAAAGGCATACGCATACAAATAAACTTATTTAAAACAAATAATAATAATGTGCTTTTTGTTATTATACCATAAGTTTTATGCTGCGTAATATATATAACATTCACATTTTAAAAGTGTAACGTTAGTGGCAATTCCAAGAAGGAAGTAGATTTTATTTTTTGTCTTTAAAACCATTATTCAGTATAGTTTTAGATTTTACATCGGTGTAATTTTAAACCTTTAACTCCATTCAATTGTTTGCTGAGAACATTTATTCAATATTGTCCAAATGATATAAAATATATTAGAATACTTGTCATGTAATACATAACATTTTTCGTAACTGAAGTAGTTAACTTGGAACCGTGGCGTTTTTGAAAACACTTATAACTTAAGAACGTAAACCTACAATATTTAATTATCAAAATGTTCATCACTATTTTTGTTTATGAATACAAAAAATATTGGAGAAATTTAAATTGTAAAGAGTTGTATTTGTCTTCAAATAAACGTTCCATCATTTCTCAGTGTTTATTTTATTCCATAAGGTTATATCGTTGGTGGATTTTAGTAACAGATGTTCCTTCTACATTTGCTATATGATTAAGTACTATCTGTGTTGCATCTTTAATGTCATTATATTGATGAAGTAATCGCACCTGAATGCTTTTTCCATTATCAATGATTAGTTTATCAATCTTCGATTCTGTCTCCAATAATTCGTTATATATTTTTGTTTTATCTTTCGACATCTGCAATGAAAACAATTTAATACATGTTCAAAATACGTGTATGAAATTTAAGTGTAAGTCAGTATGATACAATAATGTTTATTACTTTCAGTGATTTTTTATATATTAATACTTCATGACTAGCAGTAAGGTCTAAATATTTCTTGATTAATTACCCCTAATAAAATATTCTTTAGTACACTAACCAAGAAGGTTAATAAGGTGTAATTTCCTTGTTATCGTAAATATCAGGAATATATGTGAGTATATATATATATATATATATATATATATATATATATATATGTATATATATATGTATATATATATGTATATATATATGTATATATATATATATGTATATATATATATATATATATATATGTATATATATATATATGTATATATATATATATGTATATATATATATATATATATATATTTATGCCTATCCCCCGCAGGGGTTGGCAGAGAACACAGAGCTCCATCCGCTACCATTCATCGCAGCGAAACGGCTCTTCATTAGTCGCTTTTCGCCCTCGTGAGAATCAGGACGTGCCGGTTGGCGAACCACGTCGCCGTCATTTTTCAACGAATTAGGTATATTAAATTCGTCTTAGTGAATCCCACGAGTCGCAAGGGAGGATGGAGGTCAACCCCAGCAGAGCCCTGCATGCTGAGGTAAGGCACCATAGTACCCGGGGGAGCGAGATCCCGGGATGATCGGCATTTCGACTAGGCTCGCCCCTAGCCACGCATCCATTAGCACGGCAGACCGTGGATTGGCGGAGAGGAAGGGAAAGGATAGGGCAGGAAAGGAAATGCAGATTGGGGGGGTTACCGGACTCGGAATAAATATGTATAAATCCATATAAATATTTATTCCGATGCGGGAATCGACGACCATTGACTCTGTGGGCGGAGGGCCGCGCCACTGAGGCAATCGGTCGGTCGGCCAACTATATATTGGTGTTAAAAATATCAAGGTATTAACGTTCAGGTGAAATAATACGAGACTATCATAATTGATGCATTGCTTATTTCTTTAGTGTTACAGGTAATTGATAAAGATGGTACAGAGGAAGTCCCTTGTGAAAAAATTAAGTGCAGATGCACTGATAATGTGATAAATGAAAAAGTAACATGTTTGTAGCCACTGTTTATAATAATAAAAGCTTTTCCCCTTGACATCATATAACGTCGTGCACTTTGAATCGCCGCTTACCAGGATCTCATCTAATAGCTTCTTTGGTATTGCGAAAGGATGTCTCGTCTCTCAGCATCATTTATCGCTTTTACCATGTGAAGTGCTCTGAGGAATTGTTTTATTCAAAAATTTCATCTCTAACATCTGGATAAGTGGCGGTCCAGTGCGTTTTTCCGGAAAATTCTTTCCATGCACCACCACCTTGTGGAACCAGCTACCTTCGTCGGTATTTCCGAAGTGATACGACATTGGAAACTTCAATAAACCAACCTACTCATAAACATCTTCAAGGTCGGCAACGCATTTATGATGCCTATGGTGTTACAGATGTCTATGAGCGGTGTTGATTGCTTTCCATTAGGTGACACTCTTGCTTATTTGCCTTGTACCATAAAAATAAACAATTTAAATTTACTATCTACCCATTGTAATTATTATTCATAAATTATTAATGGAGTCAGGCGTTACTTTGCGGAAATCCATCACTATATGGACAGTCAAAAGTTTTACTTAGCTAAGATCCGCGACAAGCAAAACGATAACAGAAAATTAATAATGTGTGTTCTTCCGTTGGGTTTAGCGGATTTACTTACTACCGAAAACCGACAGACAAAAGAAAAGACTTTTCGGTTGTCTTCCGTAGAGTCTACTATACCTGAAGATGCTTCGTGTTGGGGCGAAACACGTGTCGTGTACAAGATGGAAAAGTGATAGTGTGTTTTTGGCGTTGTGTATAGTGGTTGGTGGGTGGAGAGTTGATGGCCGATTTTCGGTAAGTTTTTGGTTTAAGTTCCAAGTAAATCCGCTAAACCCAACGGAAGAACACACATTATTAATTTTCTGTTATTGTTTTGCTTGTCGCGGATCTTAGCTAAGTAAAACTTTTGACTGTCCATATTATTCATAAATCCTTAATGGAAAAAGCTTATATCCGAAAATAAATTTCTATTGGGTTTTAATGATGATAACCATATTGCTCGGATACCTATGATCAAGTCAAGATTTGACCACAGGGCTGGGTTAGTCAGTCTCAAAACATTTGCATAAGTATCCACTGATATCCGTATCCGGAATAACCTTTTGTACACATAATAAAATAAACATGTCTACATGAAATATGTCACTTTTATATTTTTATTTATGTAAAAAATAGTATAACAAAATGAATCACACACTTGACAGTATAATCATTATGTTCTTTCAAGAATATTTTTAATAAATAACAAATTATGCTTAAAAAGAAAATAATAATTTACAAATCAGATTATGCTTTGAACTAAGTAAAATGATAAAACTGACAAGGAGTCAAGTGCATGTTTCAGAAATAAAAATTGATTATATTATTTGTTATAGTGGAAGGGAGGATACAGAGGGACACCCATCAGACAAAATATTTGTTGTATCAATGCATTTTGTTTTATAAGTCTTAACAAATCATTTTCAATTATCATTACAAATTATATCTGTCAATTTGATACAATATTTATAAATTATGTAATATACTGATGTGAATTAACTAGATAAAATACATTTGTATTTTTAACTAGAAATTGTCCATATCAACTGGCTCATGCACACCCATAGCACATGCTAGCATACTGCTAATATTTCTTCCCTCCTCTGCTTTAAAAACATATCCATTAGACTTGTCCACTAAATTCTTGACAGAAATCAAACTTTCTTCTTTAAAAATATTTAAAAGTTGAAAAGACACTAAACTATAATCTTCAACTATGGACACTAAAGCACTGTTTAGTTTTTTGTATTTTGTTGTAAAAATGTCTGAATCTAGACAATCTAGTAAATAATTTAAATTCAAAACATCAGTATAAAAGTCTATGCTGAATGCCAATTTATCTGCATGTTTTTTTAATAAATCAACCTTTGTCAGTACATTGATATGAGGCAAAGCCATTTTCAACATAGCCGTCAATGACAACATTAATGCTGCTATGAACTTTCCAGCATCTGAACAATGATGTGAATCTACTAAGTGTACAACACATAGTTGCAAATTTCTCTTTTCTATCAATTTAGAAAAAATATTGCTTATAGTGTTATCATGACAGTAAAGCTCCACTTGTCCAGGTAAATCAAATATGAAGTTTGTGCAATTTTCACCACTTATTTGATCTATAAGCCAGTCTATATTAGTTTCTAAATATTGCATGCAATAAAGTAGTGCTCCATTTGGTCCAAGATTAAATTTGTCCATGACATCTTCAAGACTAATCAATTTTCTTATATCAATATCACATTCATATAAGATATCATCATTGGCAGGATCTAAATTGACCACCTTAGTTTTACGACTCAATTTCTTAAGCAGGTTAGACATCTTGTAACAGTATGTTGTTTTTCCAGCTCCTGGAGGTCCAAGAACTAACTGACCGTAATATTTAAATACAGATTTATATTGACTTGCACTCAATAGCTCCATAGAGTTAATTATTGTCTTTTCTAAGATCAAGGATAATATCTTTGCAAGCTTTTATAGTTTCAATGTCATATGCTTTAAGATTAATGAAGATGCACAAAGGTTTAGTTATTTTGATTGCTTCAGCCAAGTATCGAGCTGCTACTTGTTGTTTTTCTTCTGTAGCACCAAAAATAACTTTTGTTGTATAAATATTAGTAATACCTGTGGGAGTTTGAACTTGATCATTCTGTATCATTAACATAGTTCCTATTTTTTGATATTGTGATATTATAAGAAGAATTTTGTTTGTATACTCGGCCATAACTATTTCTGTTGGAACATCATCAATATCTGCAGTTACTGATTTAAAAAGTTTTTGATCATTTTCATTTTGAGAATATTTAATAGTTAAATTATTCATACTGTTTAAAAGATCCATATTTTGATTTTGTCTAAAATATAAATGAAAAATCAATTGACTTTTGTAAGTTTATACCATCATTATAAACATTTTATGAATGTGACACAATTTTTTATTAATTCTAATCAAAATTTATATAATTAGGTGTTAAATTATAATCTAACAGACAAAACAATCGCGTAGGCATTTGTGAGTGCTAAATAAAGTAACCTACAATAAATATTTTCTGTTACGATTAAAAATAGTAATGTTTTTTAATTGTCTCATATGAATTTAGCCAGCGTTACTTTTAATTTTGACCTTACCTTGAGCTTCAATAAATGCAGTGCAATGATTATTTAAAAAATATAACAATGATGCATCAATTCAAATCTTTGAATTATACACATACATGGCCACTTCAATTCATTCAATTCTTTGTTTATGGCAAAATATGACCACTTAAAAAAACATTCAAATAGACAGATGTTGCCATTGAAGTAAATTAATAAACTGTAATTTATCTAAAATAATGTGAAAAATATTACAATTTCGTAAATACAGGTAAATATTGAGTTATTAACATTAATTTTTATTTTATTTAATCACAACTTTTGCCATCTAGTGATGAAATTTTTAAAAAATAAAATTATTCTTTCGACCGTTAGGTGCCAATAGTACCCATACAAATTTTTAGATTTGTCTTGTATAGCAGTTTCATCCCCCTGATGGCTACTAAATGATACGCTACACCACAAGTTTTGTTTTTACTTTGTCATTTTTTTTTCAGATCTTTCTGTCTCGTACAGAACAGATCTTTAATCGCTTTTATGTTCGAACACTTGTACCCATTATAAAAAAGAATATAAAAATATCCCTTCAAGTTATGGCACTGAAGCGGCAACGGACTAGTTATGTCTGTCATTGTATGGAATAGATAAGTGAGGACGCCTTGGCAAACAAATTCAAATTTTATATTATATTAATTTTATTATTATATTATTAATTTTAGTTTTAAAAATGAAAAATGCTAAAACTTGAGAAAAAAGTCGTAGCTTTTCAGAATCTACAAATGGTTTTTGGTATTTCTAATGACCATAAATTGATAACATAAAGAAAACCATGTACGCTTCTTGTTTTAGTTCTAAAAACTACTATTAATTATTTTAAAAAGAATGCTACTTGATGAGTTATTAAGTAAATACTAATGAGTTAAAAAGTTAACAGCCAAATACACTTGATTAAAAGAAAACAAGTTGAAACTTTTATTTAACAATAGAAATCGTGGGGTGAATAGACACAAAACCAGGAAAGCTTTTTATATCATAATAGCCACTATTTTTCGTTAGTAAATCTACTATTTTGTGTTTTTTAAGGAACAACAATTATTTTTATAGTGGAAAACCCTATTTGAACGTGTAGTTAGGCAAAGATAAAACAAAATAAAAGTCCCAAGCGTCACTGCCGAGGGGTTGTTTCCCAAAGCTATTAAAAAGTTCATGGAAAACTCCTCTGAAAATGATATATCAGGTTTTAGAAAGACAAGCATGAAACCTATTGATGCAAATAAGGTTTTGAAAAAAAAATGCAAATCAGGTTTTGAGTAGACTGCTAGGATAAATACATGTAAAAGAAAGAACGAAAAATGAAGTTGAAAAATCAGTAATAGATCGAATCGAAAATAAAAACAAAATTAAAAGTTATCCCTTATAGAATCAGAAAATGTAAATGAAAAAGCCAAAGGAATCAGAAAAAGTACGAAAAAGATAAAAGACAAAGAAGCAATTTATGATGAAGAACTAGTGAATAAAAAAGCTTTCAGATCGTCCATGATAAAAGAGAAAATAAAGTAGATAAAAGCAACGGTAAAGATAAAATTCAAAAGAAAATAAAGGCAAGAAAAATGAGGAAAAAAAGGTTAATATATGTCATGAAGAAACTAATGATGCAAACTCTTTAAATAATATGCAAAATACTCAAATATATTGTTTATCTAATAAATATATAGAGGCGATTTCCATTACTATTAGAGATTACGTTCTGTATGAGGGAAATGAAATAGTTATAGCAGAGAATTTTACAAGTACAGAAGATAGAGATAATTTGACAATGATAATAGAGGAAGTAAGTACAAATAATAAAGTAAACATTCTTGCTGATGACATTATATCGACAAGTACTTCGGACAGGAAAATATCAGTTAATTTAAATGACTGCAGACAAATTTCTCCATGTACTTAAGTTAAAACTTTTAGCTAATTACCAGCTGTTTGCAAGGTAATATGGTGCCTGCACCGCGATCGTCGTACTACGCTAATGTTGATATTCTCAAAGTTTTGATGGATGATGATAATTTGTAGCTACAACTAAATTACGAGGATCTCATTTGAAGAAGTAATTTATAATTAATAAGACTGCTTAAGTAATAAATAAGAGCTAACTATTGTAATACTTTATGATTCCTAATAATTATAATAACTGTGAATTGAACTTCTAAGTGCAATTTATAATAAAGTAAATAGGTACTCAAAATATTTAGTTTCATTTCACAAACAATAATATTCACAAATATAATCAGGTAACTTACTTAAAGTGGTGAGTACCTATGATTATTTATCTTTACATATACTATCGAAACATTAGCAGCCCTAGCATTTTTTTCATACATTCCTGTCCAAATACAAAAGACATATTTTTGTGTTCAATGCAATATTTATAGTACAAAAACACTTTTTTCTTTTTAGTAAATGTAAAACCAGTATTAATTCATACTCCAACATAAATTGCTTCATATTTGCAATCGAAAGTATTGAGTAAATCTGACTCAAAGTCTAAAAATATTTCTATCTACCCCATTTTACGGTACTCAGTTAAAAATTATAGTACCTTTTCTTGAACTTTTGGATCCGCATACTTTAGTTCGATTCGATTCGATACGCATTTGATGTCGGATTAACGTGACTTGGTACAACACTAGTGACAGTCATCATTTGTTTTGGTCTGTGGATTACAAGATTCTCTCTCTGATTGTCAACCTCTGACAAAATGGTATGTTAAAATTATAAGTTTCTGAATCGAAGTGAATCAAAGTTATGTTTGTTTTTATAAAGAGTCAAATTATTACGTATACTTTTGGTTGTAATAAGCTTTTGGATGTGCTGTATATTTATGATAAAAAATGATTTGTTATAACTAGGTTTCTCACATAACCTAACATTAATTTCAGACCAAAGGTACCTCAAGTTTTGGTAAGCGGCGTAATAAAACTCACACTTTGTGCCGAAGATGTGGGAGGTCTTCATATCATATCCAGAAATCGAAATGTGCCCAATGTGGATATCCTGCAGCTAAATTACGTTCTTGTAAGTATATTTTGATTTATTATTTCTTTTAATATGTATTTGGACAATTATAACATTGCTAATTAATGCTTAAAGTTAGACGAATGTGAAAAGAAAATAAGAAAAAACATGGCAAATAAGTGAAGAGTTTTTGTAATTATACAAAATCAAATTAGATGCAACTTCTATGAAAAACTGAATGATTACATGATTTTAGAATATAAGCTGTTAATTTTTTATTAATATAATGAGCATACTAAATTGTAAGTAACATGATTTGCATAAATTTCATATTCAATAATTTGTTAAACTATATGCTTCTTATTATTAAATTGGGGTGTATCACATTTATAAATTTTATGAGCACATAACAGATCTAATTCATCATCAAAACTTCCTTACTCCATGGTTACTGTGGGTTGATAAATATATGTATGGCCTACAGATATTTAATCGAGAGTCTGAATACTTTACCAATCTGTTATGCATGGTGGGAAAAACAGATTAGCATAAATAAAAAGAGCTGTCTTTCCACAGCTGCATAGGTTGGATAATAACTTCTTTAGACTTTTTTAATATGCTATTTAATGCCATTGCATTATGCCTACAATGATTGAGGAGATATTAAACTTATATAATGTTTCCTTGTAAATGTAGGTAAATTAAAAGAAATATTTTAATTTGTGCTTTATATTTAGCTCAAATATGGATAATAAAATTTCATACAAAAGCTTAATCATACTTATTTTTAGAGTGATTTAGTTTGTAAAGTTAATTTTAACATTGAATAAAATTATTTTCAATGTTTCTGAAGTGTTTTTTTTTTAATTTTAAAATTTGTGTGTTACTACAAATAAAAACATGTAACTTAAGTTAGAACCATTGGCACCACTTAGCATACTGTCAATAAATGTTTATTTTAGATCATTAATAAAATCAGACATGTAAAAAATTCTTTACTTTTATTAATTTTATACTTTCCTAATAAAATTATTAGTCAAGTGGTATGTTTATGAATTAAACATGATTTTTGGCATTGAAATATCTTGAAAATGGCAATGAAATTGAAAATGGAAAAGAATATTCTCTCACATCTACAATATATACATTTTTTCTCATAATGAATTATAACTATTTTTTTATCTTTTTAGACCACTGGTCTGTCAAAGCTAAGCGCAGGAAGACTACAGGTACTGGTCGCATGCGTCATCTCAAGATTGTAAGAAGACGTTTCCGCAATGGTTTCAAAGAAGGAAAACCCACACCTAAAAAAGCTGTTGCTGCTTCGTAGATTTATTCTTAACAACAAATATTAATAAAAAAATTTTAAAAACATATTTTTTTTTCTGCTAATACAATATTCTACAAATCTTTCATCATATTTCAATAAGCACAAGATTAACTAATTTATCTCTGATATGTGTTCTTCCACAAATGCATTTGAGTGTATTTGAATCATTTTATTGATGGCCATTATAAGTAATAGAACTAAATAAAACAACTTCCCTCCTTGATTTCACACTACTAATTTGGGATTCACACATGAGATTGGTCTAAGGGATACCATCAGAATGGTCACCTGAAGAAATTATAGTAAACACTACTTTGCCAATTGGTTGTGGTGAAATAATACAAATTAGACATTTAAATTATAAAGTCAATGTTGATGGTATATAGTCAATATTGATGGTATAGTACTACCTGGAAACCCACTCAATCAGGTGTATATGCTCTAATGCTTTACGCATTAGATTCGTACATATTTCCCACAATCCAATGCTTCTAGTGTTGTCATTATGAGCACACAAAAGTTTAATGCCGTTCAAAGCCCTGGTGTTATAAATGCAGTCAAGATCATACAGGTGATAACTGTACAGTCGAAGAAACTCAACTATGGCCCAAAACTTCATATCTTATGCCGAAGCTAGTAAACTTCATCCCCCTGTGTCCAAGTCTTATAGTAATGTTTTCTGCTGCCCCAACACGAGGCATCTCTCTCTCTACGGAAGACAACCGAAAACTTCTCGGTTGTCTTCCGTAGAGTCTACTATACCTGAAGATGCCTCGTGTTGGGGCGAAACACGTGTCGTATACAAGATGGAAAAGTGATAATGTGTGTTTGATGTTGTGTATAGTGGTTGGTAGAGAATTGATGGCGGATTTTTGGTAAGTTTTTGGTTTAAGTTCCATATAAATCCACTTAACCCAACAGAAAAACACACATTATTAATTTTCTGTTATTGTTTTGCTTGTCGCGGATTTTAGGTAAGTAAAACTTTTGACTGTCCATATAAATATATTTACATAAAAAGGGGCAAACAGGACTAAACACAAGCATTAACAAACATTCGATATTTACAGGACGGGGCATTTGGCGAGGAAGGACATCATAGATAGGATTAAGAAGTTTAGGGCAGTTGAATAGGACATGGGATGCTTATAGCTACCTACTACAAAATATGTACTTCGGTAACAAATATCGGAAGTAGCTTTGATACCGCGCATTCGCGGAACACGCTTTGATACTGCGCACGTGCAGGCGCGACCGCACCCCGCACTGTTCTATTCTGTTCTTTTGTAAACAGAAAAGACTATAAATCCAGACACCAGTTGCATCACTTCTTAGCTAAGATACTACCTCTTATATTGGTTACCCCGTCTTGATAAATACCGACGTGATGGACAACTGCATCATGCCCGACGTGATGGACGACATGGCTACTACAAGAATAATACGAGAAGAAATAAGGAAACTAACTTCAGTAATCGCCGCACTGAAGACATTGCACCATTACCCCAACCAAAACTACCAACGCAACCGCCATCATTTCATCATTTAGATTTAAAATGAAAGAGTATGGAACGCCATCTTCCCCATGAGTTGAGTTTTCATTCGCATTGAATGAAAACTCAACTGATGAAACACAGTAATTCTGAAAAGGAAAAGGACACATCATCTCATTCGATATAGATGCTGGTGTAGAAGTTAGAAAGCGGACAAAAGACACGTATTCAGAGATCAATAGGTTAAATACCGGCAGCGTGAGAAGTGTGAGAGGCACTATTGTGAGAGGAATATCGACTTCAAAATTGAAAGATGTCGTGTGTTTTTTATTCAAATTATTAGTTTTTTGATCGTTTAAAAATAATTAGATGAAAATTAGGTTGCTATTAATATTATATAATTAAGTAACATGTTACAAATTCTCAGCTTTTTTCATACAATAAGATCAATTTTATTGTTATCTGTAATTTTCGAATTTTATTTGTTGTACTGGTCTAAAATTTGATTATCACAATTTTTTTGATTATAATTGTTTTCCTTTTAAACTAATATTTTTCCTTATATCCAAATTTACTGATTTTTATTTACTTTTTACAGTTTTTCATGCATGTATATAGTTTATTCTAGAATAAGGTTGGCAGCACTGGTAATCAATTATCATCAGTCATTTGTTTGTTAACTTTCGTGGTTGTCAGTTACTTGGTTTGCTACTCGAGGGTATTTTCGACGTATATTACCTTCAAATACATGGCACATTACAATCTTATCCAGTATCGCTATTGAGTGATAAGTTATCAAGTGTAACGCAATGGACATATACATATATTTTTAATAAACTAAGCAACAGCGATTAAAATTCTCTAGTGTGCAAGTAAATAATGAGTGTTCACTGACGTTCAATCTAACGAAACTAAGTTATATACCGTTATTAGGTTTTTTCGGAATGTCGTTATTTAAAAAGAAGGCGCCTAAGTATAATCCTCCTCCAGTCCCGATTTCGCCTTCGGAGGATGTGGATAACTCTCAAAGTAACGGTTTGGATAATAACAATAGCTCTCAGAAATCCCAGTTAGTCTTCCATTGTCAACAGGCTCAAGGTAGCCCTCTTGGATTGATTTCTGGATTTTCCAACGTGAAGGAGCTATATCAAAAAATAGCAGAATGTTACGATTTTCCAGCAGACGATGTAAGTTTAATATATTATATTAAACTATATATATATATATATATATAATTATATATATGTATGTGTGTGTTTTATATAAAAAGGAAGTGTTTTACAATGCTGCATTTTCTAGTTATCAGTTGGTTATAGTATCAGAATAAATATGAAACATTCTTCTGTTGTTTTCAATGTCAAACAGAACATCTTAAAAAATTATTTATTTCATGATAGTACAAATTGTACTCGCAACAGTTCCAATTATTTTGTTTCATTAAAAAATGAAAAATGTTGTTTAAAATCTTTCTTTTCTATGGGGTTGAGCACTGTAAATGATTTTATATTTTAAATTAAGTGAAATTTATAAGTATATAAATTTAATAATATTAAATCTTATAAATTGATTATATCCACTTACCTACACCTTGAACTCAATATTTTATATTAGTAAAAACAAGGTTTGAAGATAAGAGCAAGACTTTATCGATTAAAAAAGCGAAAATGCTGTACATGACATTAAAAAAAAATATTGCATATTCGAATCGATTAATCAATACAAGATTTTATACAGTGTTTAAACTGACTATTTTTTCAGCTCTGGTGATAAGTTTTCATTTTGCGGCTTACTACGTTTTTGTGTCGATATACTGTACTTCTGAATTCACTAGACTGCTGAATCCAATAATATTTTTAAAGAGAAACTTCATCACTTATGTTTATTTATAGAGAGAGAGAGAGAGAGAGACGCCTCGGATGTTGTGGATGTCTATGGGTGGTCATCACTTGCCATTAGGTGACCTGCATGTTCACAAAAATAATAGCATAGATATGTAATTAGCTTATAAAAAAGAGATAAATAGATCTTAAAAATATATTCCATCCGAACTTACTTCATAATTACATATATGGAAATATTTAAAGTTTAAAAGAATTATTAATTCTGATCAATCATAACATCAGAAATCTACTCTTTTTTTAATGGCAATAGACATATCAATAAAGTGAGAAGTAGATAATAAATGGCTCTTAAAACAAAAATATAAATTAAATATAATAGAATCCCATTAATTACTTTATATTAATAAACTGTTGCTATTCATTTTGAATTCAGTGTAAAATATTTGAAATAAGTGCAATCATGTCCAACTTATGGTTAAATAAAAAAGCATCCTTGCAGTACATTTTCAAACTAACTGATTACTTGAATGAACTTATAAAATATTCTCACCATTCAATCTAATAAATGACATTTTATCACCTAATTATTGTAAGCCATTTTGTTTCATTGGGTATTGCACTGTACCTAATGACATGAACCCAATACCCCTGGTATTGGGTTCATGTCATTAGGTACAGTGCAATCATAAAAATACCTTCAGGTAAAAAAAGAAAATATATGCATGTCATTTTATTTTTTTGTTATATTTGCACCCGATTGATAGCATAACTGAATACTTATTAATGGAGTCAGGCGTTACTTTGCGGAAATCCATCACTATATGGACAGTCAAAAGTTTTACTTAGCTAAGATCCGCGACAAGAAAAACAATAACAGAAAATTAATAATGTGTGTTTTTCTGTTGGATTAAGTGGATATATTTGGAACTTAAATCAAAACCTTACCGAAAATCGGGCATCAATTCTCCACCAACCGAAAAGAAGACAACCAAAAAGTCACTTTTCGGTTGTCTTCCGTAGAGTCTACTATACCTGAAGATGCCTCGTGTTGGGGTGAAACACGTGTCGTTTACAAGATGGAAAAGTGATAATGTGTGTTTGGTGTTGTGAATAGTGATCGGTGGGTGGAGAATTGATGGCCGATTTTCAGTAAGTTTTTGGTTTAAGTTCCAAATAAATCCACTTAACCCAACAGAAAAACACACATTGTTAATTTTGACTGTCCATATAGTGATGGATTTCCGCAAAGTAACGCCTGACTCCATTAATAACCATTCATAATAATAGCTTGCCTATGATGATTATCAATAAAAACCGACCCGATTATTCCAGTGCTCGATAATGACACCAAACCGTCACTTTATGACGGACTGAAGTGGCTCCTGATGTTTCAAAAGTGGGTTTTGTCCTTTAGGCGACCAATAACGGCAATTCTGCTTACTGATGCTACCCATTTAAATGAAAATGGGCTTCTTCACACCATCGAGATAGTGTTCACCCCACGAAATTGCTCAAACATTGTCTCGCAGAAATTTTTGTGATTGATAATTATGTGAATAATTCAATTAGGATTTTGTGAAAGAATTCTTTTGTATTTTTATTCTAAATATCGTCGGTCATTAATTCGCTGGTATATTCTAGATAATTTAAAATGCGTGACAATTTAAGATTGTAATATTTATGAAATCAGCTAGCACTAGAAAATAAAAAGGTACACAATATTAATGTTGAATAGCCTTGAGTGATAAACGTATTTCGTTGCTATAATTACTAAGTTACATCAACTAACAGTATCGCTTGAAAAATGACGTCACTAAGAAAAGTATCGTGGAATGTATAGCGTCTTATCTTAATTTTTGTATCATCGGACTTTATAAAATGAATCATAATATTAAGATACGATACCATCACGCATAAGTGGTATGATGCTAGTGTATAAAATATAGCACAATTTACCAAATGGATAGATTTGAAGTCGCAGGAGTTCGTATGTATTATTTGTACGTTAGAATGCACCACGATAAAGGATTCCTAAAAAGAGTGTCTTAACGGCAAGAGACGTCAACGGACCGTGTTCTATTTTGTGGAAGGATAGGCAAACGAGCAAGCGAGACACCCGATTAGGAAATAATCATTTTCATGTGCGCGTGTATGTATATGCGTCCGTATTACAATCGTAACTAACTTAATTTTCAACGATTCCTCTAATATTTCATAAAATAAGGAATACAATGTTACCAGTTTTTCATTTCCGTTGATTGAAGTTTTCTTATTCTATTTTAATAAAATTTGGTCTTTTAACCCATAAAAATATCAATGCGCTATTGAAATAAGTAAAAAAAAAACAAAATTAGAATAACTATTATGGAATTATTTAAAAAAGGTAAACACCTACACACTAGTTTTCACTATAGTAGCAAAGCTCCTGCTCAGATTTCGGGTTGACGGAACTGGGTTTTTGCGAGTGATAAGGATTCGGGCTCATTGAATTATTAACCATATGCTGACCGGACAGGTGTAGCGGTAAACGACCTACATATATACATAAGTAAAGAAATGCGAATAGCTGCCATGTAAATGAAACGAAGAACCGGTAATAGGAGATGTCTTGATACACATCTTTACAGTTAAATTAGTATCTTGGGAGTCATATCTTTGAATATTTTATATTAAGGGTATTATTAATATTAATCTGACCTTAATTATAAGAAGTGAAAAGGCAAAACGCAATTGCAATTGCACTTTTATACAATCACGATTAGAATGAGTAGTGTTATATAACTTTTTATTAATAAAGTCATTGGTAGGACTAAAACTAAATACAGCTGAATGAGTGTAAACACAAGCCACAAGAAAATATTCCATTCATATGTAAAAAGTAAATAAACTCTTGATTTTATCAATTTTAAGAAAGAATATCCTCCTATACAAGTTATAAAACAAATAATATTAAATATTATAATTGTAAATGTTTAGTGTTAAAAAAAATACAATATTGGATAATAAACGCCCTTGAACGCGTTGCGGCAACCGACCGAGCTGTAAAAGTCATCAAAAATGGCGCTATTGCAGCATTCGTGATATTTAGCATGTACAGAAAAGACAGAGCGAAGGAGACATTATACACATACATACCCGTAACACTTTCTAAAGAGCACTGCTCTACGTTCTCATGTTTGCTTTAAATAAATATTACGCAACCACAAATCCAGCCTGTCCTGCAAGAGTTCAATATTAAGAAAAGAATAAAAATATGCAACACAACTAGTGTATGTTTGCTAATAAATTTTAATAAAGTTAGAAAATTTGAAATTTAATAAATCTAAATAAAAAACTGTTTCATTGTAACACTGTAACACTGACCGGTTTCACCTAATGATAATTAAAGTGTTGAAACAATTATAAGCCGTCAATAAATGAATGTCTTACCACATGTTGAAAATAAAAAGTACAAAATATGTTGAGAATTATTCTTCAGTTTCTATTGAACATTTGATTAGACGAAGGAAGTATTCCTAAAAAAATAAATAGAAAATAACATTGAATGGTTTATATTTTATACCATTTAAAGCCATGTAGTTTGAATATCTGTTTACCGCTTTTGAAGATGATTCCACCTTCGATGCCTGCATCTGAACAAATAATTATTTAAAGTCTTGGTTGAACCATATTATTTGAGCATTGTAACTCTACTTACGGCAATGGAAATCTATGTATATGTGTGTGAATCGTCTTGTTTTCATGTTTAATGTTTTTTTTTTTACATTAGACGTTAAAATAGCCCTATTACGAGTGAAGGAAGATATAAGAGTGTGATATTAGGTTCGTATTCTGAGCCAAGGGTGTTTTGATTACTCAGGATAAATTTGTGTGGCTTACAGATATTTATTCTGAGTTTGGATGTTTGTCGTCGCCGTTTTATGCGTTACTTATAGTACCCACGATACAGACAATTTTAATGTGGAGCTACTAGTGTAAAGCATTTTGTTATGTTTTACTTAGATAATGACTGATTCTCAAATTTAGTAAACTGCTTGACACTGATAGATTGTGCTGCTTTTCGTTATAAGCAATTTAGAAATTAATTTAGTATTATTCTAGTGTCATAATAGAACACAAGTTTAAAAGTTGTTTCACTACGTTACGTCCCCTTAAAATTGTTGACCTTACCAAAATTTTGTGTAAAGTTTTCGATCGATCTTAAAATCAGGACGTTACCCGTTTACGTCATTTTAACATTTGCGATTAAATCAAATTACCTTTAACAATAATTATACAATATAGATGATGACAATATAATTAATACCGTCGTAAGAGAATCCACTTTGTATCTTTCAAAATTGAGGGATGTAAGAACTTTTTCAGTTTACTGTTTTGTAATTACATTTTTCATTGAACATATTTGTATGTGGCTGCCATTTTTTAATAAATAGAAATTAAATTAATAAATATATAATACATGTATGGTTACATAAATTGGCCCCATGTCATACATGAAGTTTCTTTGTGATTTTTTATTTAACATTTCAATAAGCCGTTTCGGCGATACCCCCTCTCACCCCTCGTGGACGTAGCTCAAACATAAAATCTATGAAACAAGCCGACAACCATCTCAGCACTAAAAGAACTATCGTCCGCGAGGTTGACTGCATCCCAACGTCACTACTTCAGCAAGTGGTACATAATACAATGGCCTAAATTAAAACCTAATTCTGCCACCGGACACCTATACATATTGCTGTACGAGCATGTTTAATAATTTATGTAACTGCTTTAAAAAGTGTCATTGCGGAAATACGCTTCGTCGGTTAGGCAGGAAGTGGATCGGCCCAGGGGTGCAGTCTCGCTCTTGTACCATACGAAATATTAGCCATTACCCGCGACTTTGTTCACGTGGATACTGTTTTTAATTTTAACTAGTTACCAGTGCCGTTAAAGACTTATTGCTTTTGGTGAAGGTATTGAAAATATTTCTTTTACTTTCCTATATAAACTTCCTAATACTTCGTCTACTATTTTGTGAAATGGCGCTGTTGGCCAGAAGTCTGTCTACCTCCTTGTAAAAGAGCCGAGGAAAATACGAGAGACGATTTGAAGATTGAACAGAATTAACAGACAGATAAAACGATTAAATTAGTATTTTGAGTGTATGTAAATGAATAAATTCACTTAGAAAAATTCACCTTACCATTTTAAAACCAGATAAGTATTTCGCATGATACATCTTCTTGTCGTACACCTCGTTCTTCTGTTTCCATTTCATTCTAATATTGCGCTTAATTAACTACTGCAGTATAAAATATTTTTTAGTATCTTTTAAGTAACGAACTTGTTCAAGGAATATTGATAAAAACGATTCATACCTGTGGGATCGGAATGCATAATTCTTGATGCAGCGTGTGTACGGACAAACCGGTGTTACGTTTTATTATTAGTCAAGAGTTTAGGCAAATGCTTGCTCGTTACGCGCCATAGCTATGTTTGATGACCAACTGTGTTCGGGTCAAGGACCGACCTTGCGGCCATGCGGAATTTCTATCTTACTTGACTCACAAGCAATAACTACATAACAGCTAAATTAGTTATTGCTTGTGAGTCAAGTAAGATTGAACAGATTAACGCAAAATTAACATGTTGCGTTAATCTATTTTTTTAAAACTTGGGGTCATGAGATAATAGTTTTACATACGACAATTAAAGTAAAAGTAAATTTATCTCATTTCTTTGTTTGTAAGTTGTATGCTGTATCGCTAAATATTGATTTTTGTTTTCAATAAATAAAATAGTTCAGACAATTATGAAATAATAATATATTAATTGGGATATGTAGATTTTTTGGTGTAACTCTTGGCATAAAATAGGCCACCTGACTTCCTCTCTTGGGTATCCAGCGACTATGGGAGCAAATACCAATAGATAGACAACAACCTCAACTTGACTAATAAAATCCGATCTGCGCCATCCTCAATCCGCCCTCCAAGCGTGGGGATTTCACTGATAACCTTAAATTTTGAATAATAAATATTCTATATTGTTTTACAAATCAGAAACTGAATGTAATAATGTAAATAGTTTATGACAATGTAAAATATGTGACAATGAATGCCGCCATTCATGTACACATACATTGTCTTTACATCATTTACATGATGATGATCTTGGTTATTTATGATAAATACGGTAGGTATTTGACCAAAAAATCTTTTTCTTTGACTATGTTTAACATATTTAGTCTAGCTAAGCAAATGATGAACGTATCCATTGTGTTGTATATTTGATTTCGCAACCATAACAATCGTTCGTCACTTGTCTGTGGCATTATGTTTTATATAGTATATATCTTGGTATGAAGTTGGTATTGGAGTGTCAGTTTATATCAATATCAGTAGCTCTATAGTATGTAAATGCATCATAAACTGAAATTACATTATTTGTTATGTGGTGAAGAAAAAAATGTTAAGGGAACTTATATATTACATATGTTTTATCGAAATATTTAAGTCTTTATACTATTTTATATTTTTATTTCCTTATTAATCAATTGATTTAAAAGCTTTTTATTTTTTTTATTGATGTAACTAGTTATGAACAATTAATTTCGAGTATAATGCTAATAGTTAGTTAGTCTTTTATTAGGTATCGAAACATTTAATATACCGCAACGTCACTAAATCAGGCTTTGATACGGAATACCACGCCTTAATACATATTTGTCACGCTACTTGGCGTGCACTAATTTGTTTAAGGTAAAAAATGTATATTGTATTTATATGTATATTTGACATGAATATAATTTTACCATTTCAGATTCTGTTTTGCACACTGAATACACACAAAGTAGATATGAGGAAGCTTTTAGGCGGACAAATAGGTTTAGAAGATTTCATATTCGCACACAGGAAAGGTAGACCAAAGGAAATTGAAATTGTGAAAACGGAAGACGCCCTTGGTTTAACGATTACAGACAATGGCGCAGGATATGCGTTTATTAAGAGGATTAAAGAAGGTTCTATAGTATCAAGAATACCCCATATTGAGGTAAGCATCTTCACAACATAAATTACATTATTTTAATGGATGGCAAACGAGTCACTCGTAGATGAGAAGTCACCGCTGCCCATGGACATCTGTGGTACTAAAGGCACTGTAGATCCGTTGCTTACCTTAGGGTAAAATGTGAATAATGGAAAGCGACGAAGGGAGGGAGAAATAAGGAAGGGTAAAGGGGTTGAGTATTCAGATTCCTGCACCCACCTTACGAAACGTATGTAACTTTAAAATGCTACAATTTAACGCCGATATTCTGTGAAAGTGGTATTTCTCCATTGGTTTGTTCATTTTATGTGTCACATTGATCCTAATTGTAACATTTGCCGTATTTTTATAAATTGTATGAGATGCCTCAAGAGCTGCTTGAGTTATTATTCTCTGGAATCCATTCGTGTTTTCAATTCCTACTATTAGTTCACACACACACACACACACACACACACACACACACACACATATATATATATATATATATATATATATATATATATATATATATATATATATATAATATATATATTTATCTTGTTCAAATTTTCAATCGTTAATAAAATACTTTTTATTCATCCACTCAACTTCAAATACGTTTTTTAAACTTGTAGTGGATGACACTTAACGTTAATACAGTTTTTTCAAATTTAATTCTTTAATTAATTTTAGTTTTATATGAGAGAATTAATTAAGATATTTAGCAGGATATAAATTTAGGAATAATTACCCTATGTAGCGAAGCGTGTAAATTGCTAGAAAAAAGTACGAATTCACTTTATTTTTTTATATTACTTGTTTCATTAATGGTGGTGATTTATAATGTAGTAAGAACATATTTGAATAGGACTGCGATTACAATTTAAGTTCGTGGACATAAAAAATATTAAAATCATAGTATCAGTTCGATGTGTGTGAAAATTAATTGCTTTATAGTGACAATAGATGGTATTGTACAAAGTTGTACCTGCTTTTATACTTTTATGTTTTTGCTCGTCTTTTTATCTGTCTATTTATTTTCGTATTGGTGTATGATAAAAAATGAATAAATTATGGTGACTTACAGGTTGACAATAACAGCATTCAGTTAATATAATTTTGTTTTTATTTGTGTGTCTTTTATCTCGCCAACGATTTAACTGATTTTGATATAGGTTGCCCGGTGGCAGAATTCGGTTTTCAAACATAAATAATAAAAGAACTACTAAGGATATAAATAAAATTCAAGTACTTTTGTGAAGAAAAGTGCGGGTTTTATTTTTTAAATTATTTCATCAAAATGGAACCGCCACCTCGGGCACACGCTTGGAATTTAGCGACAGTATTCTATGCCACTCGCTGAAGTAGTGACGTCGGCATCACGTTAACCACATAGACGATATTTTATTTTAGAGCAATAATAGTTGTTGTGTTTGTTTCATAGTCTTTACTTTTGAGGTACCCACACAGAAAAAAATCAATAGGGGGGAGGTCCGGCTACCTGGGTGGCCAATTGATATCGCTGAAACGGTTTATTAATTTCTCTCTAGCAATGTGAGGCGTAACGCCATCGTGTTGAATCCATGTGCGTGAATTTAAGGCTGAATGTTCTCCTTATAATGGCAGGAAATAATCATTAAGCATGCGTTTACAGATTATTCGACTTATAACCTAATTCTGCCACCGGACACAACTGATATCTGAAGATATACAATTTAATAAGAATTATTTGATTATCGCTGATTTAAAAAAATATGATATTGTAGAAATCTGCGGCTCATAGCTCGAACCTTAATAAATATTTAAAAGTACCTAACCTAGATACACATTCATGAGGTACAAAGAGCGAGAAATTGAACGTCCGGTTGCTCACCTCGTTAAGAATTTAACAGGAAATAAACTATTACATGCATTATTTGCTTACGTTTGTTGCTCTTACTTTCAGGTTGGTGATCATATCGAGAAATTGGAAGGGGAAAATATGGTCGGTAAACGGCATTACGAAGTGGCGAAGTTATTGAAAGACATCCCCAAAGGAACGACTTTCACAATTCGTCTTGTTGAACCCTTGAAGAGTGGGTTTGGAAGCATTGGTCCCAAAACAAGTAGTACTCGATCGGGAAAAAAGCAAAGCTATGGCTCAGGAAAAGAAACTCTCAGATTCAAAGCTAATGGACAAGCGACGATCGAAGATGAGGTATTTTCACTATTGTTAAATAAATTAATGTTACATATACAAACTAATATAAGGGACGGCTTCGATTCCGTATTGGGATAAATATATCTATGGTCTACAGGAATTTATTGCAAGTTTGTGGAAGGCCTGGAAAGTGATGCGCATTGAAAAAAAAATGTTAAAAATGTAGTCAATATTCCTAGGATTGTTATTAACTTTTAAAAATAGCGGGAAATGAAAGATGGAAATTAGAAAATAATACAAGTTAATAGTTCGATTTGATCATCTCAATCATAACCCCTAATTTATTAGTTTGTTGGCCATTAAACCAATCCTATTAATAGACGTTTAATACTTAAATCACAAGGCAATATTGATCTAGGTTAATAAGTATACAGCAAACTATTTAAAGTTCTTTGTAATTGTATAAGAAATATAGAAATAGATATAGAAAAAAATATATTGGTACACGAAAAATAAACTATAATAATAAAAGATTATCTGTCTGTCACAAGTTAGCTCAGCGTAAGTCAAGGTTATTTGATAGACACATGGTGTTGGTTTTCAGTAAGAACCAAGAGACATCCACGAACAAAAGTGTTTTATGTTAAGTAATTACATAAGAAATTTATTTTCGTTAGTCAAATAATGTAGAATTCCGCCAAATATCTTACAACCGTAAGGGGAATGTTCGTTTGGGGCCACGTGCTCTATCTCTGAATTCATTTGAAACAAATTACGTTTTCCTTTTTTCTTCAATCTTAGTTTTTGTTTTAAAAAATGAAAGTTTTGAATTTATTAGGTTAGGTTAGTTAATTATTTTTACGCGCGGAAAAAAAAGTTAGGTTAGGTTGTAAGAAATTTGGAGGAATTCTACATCATTTGGTTTTCGCTTGCGCCCGGCTAACGGAAAAGTAAAGGTAAGGGTGTTGTTGTAATCCCTACGCTTGATAGGCGAATTGGAGTTTTTTGTTGTGCTCTGAAGTTTATTTAATTTTTGATATTTTACTCTCCATTTTAGCACGACGAGAAATCAAAAGCTGGAATAGAGAAAATAAATGGATTACTAGAGTCATTCATGGGTATAAACGACACGGAACTGGCAACGCAGATGTGGGATGTCGCAGAGGGAAAGACTAATTCTATGCAGTTGGCTGAAGCAATTGACAACAGTGACCTACAAGAATTTGGCTTTACGGACGAATTTATCATAGAACTATGGGGCGTGATAACAGATGCTAGATCTGGGAGACTCACTTAGATAAGATATTACTTATTTAGGAAAGAAAGTACCAAAAACATAACATAAAAGAAGCTGTGAATTAAATTTTCAAAACATAAACAAGTTTAGTCGTTTCAAAAGTAATCTAAAATAAATTTAATATAGTAACAAAAATATATTAAGTTGTTTATTGTATAATCGGTCATGAAATGTTAAAAGAAGGTAGATAAGTAATCTCTTAGTAATTTTTAATTGATGAAATTAATAAACGAAAATAGTTTTGAACGATAAATTATTGAAACTATTTATTCATAATTTACGATAATTTATATGTGCATGTATGTATAATTTGCTATTATTATTAAATTACGCCAAATCACTTTATTTTGGGTAAAAGAAAACATAACGAGAGCTGTGTTTCAAATATGCATTTTTATATAATAAATAAAATAGCGCTGAGGTAAGTGGTATTGTTGTAGATTGTTAAAATTAGTTATGAGTGCAAACATATTTTACAAAGTTAAGGAACATTAAAAAAATCATATACATATATATGTACATGCAAAATTGTACCTAAAAGTGCCTGTAACTTTGCTATTTCAATTTTGAATAGTGATTTGTTAATCAAAAAGATCAAATATCACTATTTGTACAATGTTAACTTTATAATTATTGTTTGAAATTCATTAGATATATTTCGAATCATTGCAATTATATATTGAAATTAGTTTTATAGTGTAATCATAGTATAATTAACCTGTTATTGTCATATATTTATATCATATACATACAGCATGTAAGTTTTATAAGGTCAGGTAAAGTTATAAATAAAATAATGCAAAAAATTGAATATTTAGGTGTAAATTAGAGTTGCAACGAGTATTTAAATTATGCTGCCGTATGGCTAGCCCATACGGCAGCATAATTTAAATTCGACCTATTGCTTTGTAATTGAAAAAACACAGACAGCCGATTATCAAACACTATTTGTTTTAGTACGAAGCAAGATGTTTTCAAATGAAATTTATCTTTATTTTATTTATCAAAATCAAATCAGACGTTTAAATAATCAAGGTAACTTAAGATTGAAAATGAAATATTAAAATAATGTTAATAGCCTTTTATTGTGCTTTATGTATAAGAAATACAAACTACGTATGTATACACATTATTATGTAAGAACTAATATCACCACAAAGGCACCCACCTGTGCCAAATGTGGCCGAACAACTGGTATCGGCTTTATGCGAATATGTCATAAACCATTGAGAAAAAAATATTTAATATTAACATCGGTATTTTTGTTATACTGGCTACTAGCTTTAAAGTATATAATAATATTCAATTTTGATATATTTTAAGGTTTATTAAATGATATTTTTGTTAAATAATGTATAAATGGAAAGAATCACAAATTTATTTCTAATATTTATAATTTTAAAAACTTTGGTACAACATGATTTATTATGTTTATAGATTTTTAATTTACCTAAGTTAAGAGTTAAATACTCTCACATGATACATATTATTACGTAGGAAGTTAGAAGAATTTTAATTATAGACAGTCCTCCTTTTGTATTTTCATTTGAATTGAATGATATTTTGATACTACTCTTAGTTTTTTGGCATATGTGCATATGATGAATTTAAATGAAAGAGAAAAGAAATTTAAAAACCATAAAACGTTGATGAAAAACAGAATCAATTCAATTTATTATTTCTATTTATTAGGCCGATTTACAGTTTGGATAATACATGCTGTTTAGTTCCAAACTTAAAGATAGTTAATGAAAATTATAGAACGAGACATCTAACTCTAGTAATATATAAACCAATACTCCATTTTAAGAGTATTATTCTAATGAGTTAATATGCTTGCTCGCAATCTTACATAGTTGTTTTATTTAAATATTGTAATATTAAAGTGAGATATCGCATCGATTTTGATGTTTGCCACGCTTTGCTGTTTTGTTAAAAAAATTGCGAATCTTATAAAAAAGAAATACTAAAAAAGTTTATAAATATGTTAAAATTTTTTGAATGTTAAAATTATTGTATATATAATTGCATTTAACATCACATTTTTTATCAACTTATCGATTTAACTGTAAAATTTTCTGTAAAGAAAACGTGTGCCTTGTATAAAATAGTCGCTAGAATACTTCTTAAATTGTTAAATTATTTACCTAGCGTATGAAAAATTTTTACAAATAAATATTTTTATTTTATGGTTTTCACTGTTTTGCTTAACTATTATTTCCTATTATTATTTTTTTAAATTAAAACGTATGTTTTAGTGTTATTTTACTTAATTAAACATGCATTTTGCAAGTGTAAAGTCTAGTCTAAAATACGTAAGATCAGTTTTATAATTCTGGTTTATAGAGGTTTTAATGATTATTGCATTAACCTTTAATAAAAAAATTGTCACGCTTATTGTTGTTACTTTCAGATTTAACTAGTTGGAGATGTTTTTAATTGTTATTTAAATCCTATGAAAATTTTATGATTCTGCTACCGATTATTTATTATTATTATATTTTTATAAAGTAACTTGTTTTAAATTTTTTTGCATATCATGGACAGCTATTTTTTAGCCTTTAGTTAACATTTACCGCAAAGTAAGGAGTTTGTATGTCAACGAACTTTGCTGAATTACGATCTTTAAAGCGTTTGATGAAGCTGACTTGTAGAGAACAATTAAAACCTTACATCCTACATAAAACCGAATGTAGTTATTAAATACACCGTGTAGAAGATGCCGCTTTGATCAAGAAAATTATTTGGCTTTCTAATTTTTATCATCTCTAAATTATAAGCAACTTTTGCTTCTGAGCTCTGTCGTGAAACTTGAACATAAAGCGACATCGAAATGGTCCTAAATAAACCTAGCCATAAATATCATTATCTTCATCCTACGACAATCCAACGCTGGACATAGGCATCCCCGAGGCACGCCTCAGTTCTATGGTGACCATAAACGATATGAAGATACTAATGTACTTGGCGTCGATGATTTATATTATTACAGTTGAAAACAATCAATGTTTTTGTTTGGGGAAGTGCAGATTTCTTGGATTTGCAAAAACATGGCATATTTTAAAATCATTACTTTCAAATAAGTGCTAAAAAAAATAACTGAGTTTGAAAAAAATAATGATTAATTTGATAATAATAATATTTTATTTGCCAGAAATACAATACAAATAGTTTTCTGTGTATGTGCGTATGTGCTAGTGTGTGTGTGGATTTCTGGCTGTCTTTCTCTGTCTCTTCCTCCTCCCTCCCTCTCACTTTGTGTGTGTGTGTGTGTGTGCGTTAATGATTTAAAAGAAGTCCTATTAATTTAGATGCTTTATAGATTAATATTTTGTCTACAGCAAGCAGAGCATTTTAATGTTAACGCAAGAACAGATCACCCATATTAAAATTCAATAACTTTTATGAAGAAAAGAAGGTTTTATTTTTTTTAATTTATTTCGTCTGATTGTTGACCTCCACGTTGGGCACATTCTGCAAGAATCTTGCAATCTAGCCACAGTACACTGTGTCACTAGCTAAAGTTGTGATTCGCAATGACGTTAACCTCGCAGATGATATTTTCTCGTAGTATTAAGTTTTGAGGTACCACGGGAAAAAGTACACAAGGGTGAGATTTGGCGACCTTGGTGGCCAGGAGATATCCAAAACGACTTATAATTTGTCAGGAAAATCACATCATCAATAATAAATAAGTAAATGATGAACAGTTTTTTAAATATTTAGCCTAATACATTTTTGTTTTTTTTTTAATTTTTTGTGGATAGTCGATACTCGCTTCTTAAAAATGGTCGTAAACAACTTGTTTATACAACGTATTTATATTTAAACAAGAAAAACACGTTTCTTGTTTAAATATAAATACGATATATATAATGCTTCAGCAAGATTTGCACATTAATATTCGTATTCTTTCGTAGTATGCTTGATCTTTTTCATTAGCCTTTAATCGTACTCATTTAATAGGTATACAAACTTAAGAACAAACACTTTATAACTTCTGTACATTTAGCGATGATAACAAGTTAGTAATTTTTATATTTTTATACAGTGTGTCAATGCCATTATTTATTAATTTATGTATAGATTTAACACAACTTGATGACCTTCGACCGCGTCGTCTCTTTCCACTATCTAACATGAATAAACAACTGTCTTTTCTTATCATGGAATCGCTGTTACGTTAGTGATGGTTTTAACATTGACTTACGTTTTTAAACAGTGTATTCAAAGTTGTACTATTTGAATTGCATTTGGTTTAAATTTGATTTTTAATTTAAAAGTACTTCATAGATTTAAAAAACATTAGTTTCGGTGTCTTCAGTAAAAATTGTAAAATAAGTTACTCTCAGCAGTGAATTCTATTTTGTATGTACAAAGCGGTTATATTTTCATAAAAATAGTAGGTAAATATGGTTATTATTATTTAGTAGATACATCGTACATACATAGATCGTACAGAAAAGGTCCATAGAAGGTTATGGTAGAATAGCCACCATTTTATCAAGACGTAACGTGATAAGTTGAGTATTTATATTTGAAGAGATTTGATGTTATTGTAATTTACTGTTATTGTATTGTATTTACTTATGACACTGGCATAATAGTTATAACTAATTGCCATCAAAGAATGGAAAATAAAATACATATGTAGTTACAAAATACTGTTGTTTTATGGATTTGTTGTTTTAATACATTTTTTAAAATTACTTTAACAGAATAAGTGGTTTAAACGATGTCTGCAGTATCTAGAACTGTGCTGGCTCTCAATATTCGTTATCTTCGAAACTTTAAAAATTATCAATTTACAAAGGTTAGTTTATACAGTTAAAATAAGTTTTAATATAATTGTTTCTTAAAATATAAAACTTCATAAAAATCGTACTAATATTTTAATATTTATAGGTACTGCAATGCATTACTTACAGTACATCCGTTACTAGAAGTAAAATTTTTGATAACATAGATGACACAGTAAAGGATATAACAGATGGGTCCAAACTCTTAGTTGGAGGATTTGGTTTGTGTGGGATACCAGAAAACCTTATAAAAGCTGTGCATGAAAAAAATGTTAAGAAACTTACAGTTGTATCGAATAATGCAGGTCAGTTATATGTTAATTTATTAAGAATATCTATTTATTAAACAATTATCCTTTTAGTCATATAAGGTTCTTTTATTAACTTATTTTATAGTAATTTATTTTACATTTTCAGGTGTTGAACATTTTGGCCTGGGTATACTGTTAAAGAATAAGCAAATAAAGAGAATGATTTCATCTTATGTGGGAGAAAATGCAGAATTTGAAAGACAATTTTTAAGTGGTGAGCTTGAGGTTAGATTGCATACCTAAATAGTATTTAAGTAAAGCATTTGTTTGTTTGTTAATGTCTCATGTGATTTCAACATTGCATATATTTTAAGGTTTATTTATATTTTGAAATTTCTACACTAACTAAACTTAAAAGTTTATTAAATAATTCCATATAAACTTTATGTTCAACCTTTCCTATCAATAGTAGTAAAAACAGAAAGGTTAATAGATTTTTTTTATTTTGAATCAGTGTATAAACATACTACATTTTATTTCATGTATTAATTTCATTGATGAAATTTGTATTACACAAAAGATTTTCTTTTGTTTTATTGAATGATTATTTTATATGCTGAACAATAAGAAAAATGAAAAATAAATAAATATTTAGTTACGAAATTGAAATATCAATGCTAGGTTTTGTTTAATACAAAATTTATTATGAAAATTGAATTCAATAGATAATTATTTATGTTGATGTGGGTGTCCTGTGCCGGAATTAAATATTTAACCTTAACTTCTACTTTCAAATAAGCAATATACAACCTATGACTAATATAAATATGGTTTAAAAGTCCTTTTCTAAAAGTAGTACTTTAGTCAAAAAGCCCAATTCTGCCACTGAACACCCTATAACATAATATTTAATGATGAAACATTTTAAGTGTTAAAATAAAAGGAAATAATGGATTCAGATTTTCATAAGTATTATTTTTCATTTTAGGTTGAACTTACTCCACAAGGCACATTGGCAGAAAGAATACGAGCCGGAGGAGCTGGTATTCCGGCATTTTTTACACCTACAGGTTTTGGTACATTAATTCATGAAGGTGGATCACCCATAAAGTATGCTAAGGATGGAAAAGTAAGTTCCAAAAAGTACACACATAAACCTTAAATTTAACTTAAAAACCTAAATAAAATGGAAAAAGCGTCATAATTATGATGTTAATGTTAGTTTTAATATTTATTTTAGATTGATATTTCAAGTTCTCCTCGGGCGGTTAAAGAATTCAATGGAAAAAATTATATTATGGAAGAGGCAATAACAGGTGACTTTGCTTTAATTAAAGCTTGGAAAGCTGATAGGCATGGAAACCTGATATTTAGAAAAAGTGCACGAAATTTCAACCCAGCAATGTGTAGAGCTTCTAAAATAACTATAGTCGAAGTTGAAGAGATTGTTGATGAAATTGAGCCAGATTTTGTACACATTCCATCCATATATGTTCATAGGATTATTAAAGGGAACAAATTTGAGAAAAAAATAGAGAGAAGAACTACTAAAAAACCAGTCTCTAATCAAGATGGTATGAGAGAAAGAATAATCAAAAGAGCAGCTTTGGAATTTAAAGATGGCATGCATGCTAACCTTGGAATTGGTATATTATTTGAATTCCATATTTTGTATTGTATGTATTTTCTTATCATTAATTCTCATTCTACTTAATTGCAGGTATGCCTATGTTGGCTAGTAACTACATACCAAGAAATGTTAAAGTTTTATTACAATCAGAAAATGGTATTCTAGGTCTTGGTCCTTTCCCAACAGAAGACGAAGTGGATGCAGATTTAATTAATGCTGGAAAAGAAACTGTAACTGTACTTCCAGGTGAACACTGTTGTTTTGTTATTATTAAATCAGGATATATGCATGCTTAAAATACATAAAGGACTCTTTTTTTGGGTTGTAGGAGTCTGTGTATTCCAATGATACTATCTATTATAAAATTAGTGACATTGATAAATGCCCAATATCTATATAACTATTTAAACATACCTTTTAACCATGAAAATTCGATGTAAGCATAATGCATTACACTACATTAATACTTATATGTTAATGGGCTGCGTTTATTGCTTTTCATCTGGCGACATGCTAGCTCATTTGCTATCTATCCCATAAAAGCATATGTAATTTCCAAGAAAAATAATCTTGGTTGAAACTACTTATTGGGGAGCACAAACAGCATCATTTACACGATGAACCTCATATCTTTGGGCATTATAATATAATATAATATTAGGTGTACAAATAAGTTTCCGCAGTTTTTTATAAAAAATTAGGAATTTATTGTAAAGGAAAAGTACATTACGTTTTATTCAAAGTATTTTCCATCATTTGCCACTACTTTTCCCCATCTTTCTGGCAACATTCGGATACCCCGTCGAAAAAACTCTTCATCTTTTGACGCTATCCACAAATCTACCCAATTTTTGGTGTCTTCATATGATGTGAAGCGCTGCTCAGACAGACCATGTGCCATCGACCGGAACAGGTGATAATCAGAAGGGGCTAAGTCTGGTGAATACGGCGGGTGGGGTAAAACTTCCCAGTTGAGTGTTTCCAAGTATGTTTTTACCGGCGCCGCAACATGTGGACGAGCATTATCGTGTAAAAGAATAATTTTGTCGTGTCTGGAGTAGTAATGGGCGCGTTTTTCCTTAAGTGCCCGACTCAATCTCATCAATTGTGTTCGGTAGAGAGCTCCAGTAATGGTTTCGCTTGGTTTCAGCAATTCATAATACACGACACCAAGCTGATCCCACCAAATACACAGCATGAGTTTTTTTCCATGAATATTCGGCTTAGCTGTCGATGTTGATGGTTCGCCGGGCTTAACCCATGACTTTCTCTTCTTTGGATTATCGTAGTGAATCCATTTTTCGTCACCAGTGACTATACGATGCAAAAAACTCTTTTTTTATTCCTGGCAAGCAGCATTTCACTCATGCATAATCGGCGTTCAACGTCTCTCGGCTTTAGTTCATATGGAACCCAATTTCCTTGTTTTTGAATCATTCCTAACGATTTTAAACGATGTGAAATTGCTTGTTGAGTCACTTGTAGAGTAAGTGCAAGTTCTTTTTGCGTTTGGGACGAATCTTCCTCCAATAGTACTTCTAATTCCATGTCTTCGTACACTTTCGGCCTTCCACTGCGTTCTTTGTCTTTAACGTCAAACTCACCGTTCTTAAACTTTTGAAACCATTCCTGACAACTTCTCTCACTTAAAGCAGCTTCACCGTATGCTTCTAGAAGCAATCGATGCGCCTCAGCTGCAGATTTTTTCACATTAAAGAAGTAAATCAAAAGTTCCCGCAAATGATGCTTATTCGGAATAAAACTTGACATTTTTGCACGAAAAAAATTACGTGATGCTGATACGGAATCACTAGTACTTTAAGGTTATGGTGTTGCCAGATGACTAAACTTGGGATATTACGTTTTACATCTGACAATTTCTCCATAACCTTCTGGTGGGGCCATCTTTTGACAAACCGCGGAAACTTATTTGTACACCTAATAAGTTAATATTTCCTTATAATCCAGGTGCATCATATTTTTCCTCTGATGATAGTTTTGCTATGATTCGTGGTGGCCATATTGACCTTACCATACTTGGTGCAATGCAAGTTTCTCAGTATGGAGACTTGGCAAATTGGATGATTCCAGTAAGATTGTTTTTATATATATATTTTTTTTTCACAATTGTTTCATAGATTTTAGAAATTGAATTACTTACTAACTACTAGTTAAAAGAAATGTCTACAATATTTATTGTTGTAAGGTAAATAAACCTTTAAAATTTTCAGGGTAAAATGGTCAAAGGAATGGGAGGGGCAATGGATTTAGTTTCTGCGCCGAGAACGAAAGTAGTAGTTACTATGGAGCACACAGCCAAAAATGGGGCTCATAAAATTCTTCCAGAATGCAAATTGCCTCTCACAGGCAAGAACTGTGTTGATATGATTATAACTGAAAAAGTATGTCCTATATATTTTTGCTATAGTTTTATTCATTCATTTAAGAACAACATTTAAGAAAAATGGATAGGTTAATGAAAATATGTGTATTCTTTGCGAGACTAGAAAAATCAATTTCAAATTTAGAGTGAAATCTAAGATGAAATCCAAACTGTAAAAGAAGATTAATGTAATAAATTTTTATTTTTTGCTATAATATCCTCTGTTTGTGAAACTGAAACGGGCACATCCACACCCTGCGCAGGGGTGGGATTGAGCCTCGGAGATGAACCCCACTACTCGCGGAGCAACTTGATGGGGCGAACGCCCCGTGGTCCTAGGTGCCGCTGTTCTCAGCGGCTTTTAGGCGTCCTTTAACGACTTCGCGTCGTCGAGATATGGCCTAACCTATTCCTTTTACGTTGGGTCCGTCGCTGCCCTCCCCCTCGCGGGAGCCAGGCGGCGACAGGAGAATTTCGCGTGGGAGCGGACGTCTCTCAGTTGGGCGAGCGTGAAGGGGAGCACAATTTTTGAGGTGTGGGTGGGGTCCATGTTCGGCTTGGTGGAAAATTTTCCGAGTCAACCGGACCACAAACTTATGGATGCCCTCTACCCTGAGGTCCCTCGCTATTACGTCATTACGCACATAGCGAGCCGCCCCCACGATCTCTCTTTGTTGTCCAACAGTGTTTATTAATTATTTATATGATTCATTATTGACTTATATTTTGATCATAACAATTGGCATGTAGGAAGAAAATGCTACTTTTTGATCTTCCTAAAATTGCACTGTAAATGTGAAATGAAAATAGAAAGTGGAAGTATGATAAGAAATATTTTTTCTTTACAGTGTGTTTTTGAAGTAGACAAAGAGAGGGGATTGATTTTAACCGAGCTCGCCGATGGAGTCACAGTGGAAGACGTGAGCGTAAGCACAGGCTGCAAGTTTAATATGGCTTCAAAAATTAAAAAAATGGGTGACGTCACTCAGCTGCAGTGAATGTAATAATAAATGTTAAGTGAAGATATAAAATAAGTGTAACACAATTATACAGGATTTAGGCTAGTCCATTATATACGTCAAATGTTTTTAATTTTTATAATTCTATTTTGTTACTCAATTTATGTAATTCATATTATTTCATTTTGTGTTTACACAAATTTTTATATGTACATCAGAAATATTTACACAAATTTTTATATGATTATTTACATTTATTCTTTTAATAAACTATAAATTTATAAAAAATGTTTTAATTCTATTATGCTCTCCATTGTTGTTGAATTACGTTAATTATATTTTTAAAACATTGATTTTATAATATACATCTAAAATAGCTATATTATAGTATTGTATTAAAAGTTTCTAAGTATTGATAGAGGTATTATACTTTGTAAAATTTAGGATGATAATTTTGACAGGTCACTAAGGATGAGGGCAGTGTATAATATAATCTGTACGCATTTCACTTAGACCGTTAATTTGAATTGCTGAGCACAATTATGGCGTCTTATGAGTATTACTCTTAATCTCTGAGTTTCACTAATAAGTAACCGATCACTGAGAGTCAACTCTTTCTCACTGAGTGTGTCAAATGCATATATATATATATATATATATATATATATATATATATATATATATATATATATATATATATATATATATATATATATATATATATATATATATAGATTGTTATTAGACTTATATATATATACACACATTTATTAATTAGGTAAATTTTAGGTTATAAAATTATTAATTGTGTGCTTGTAGGTATCAAGAAATAAAAAGGTTATATATAATATAATAAACAACATTTTAATTTATCAGTAATAAACTGTCATTGTCAATAAATATTGAAAACTTTCTAAAGATTTATTGGAAATATATGTTTTTACTCTAAGATGCTTTAAGACAATGGCATTTGAATTTCAAAATCATCCATTTGTTTTGTGGGGTGCATGCTTTCTATGGCTTGTTTCTGTGTTTGCTATAACATGGTCACTGCTTTTGTTCCTTTGTAAGTATTCCTAATAAAAACTACATATCACAATTAAGTTAACTTACTCTGCTTTTTGGAAATTATTTTCAAGTAACAGTTATGATGCTTTTCCTTTCTTACGATAATGATGATATTTTTCAAGATAAAGATTTATACGGCCTATAGAGGTATATACTCTGTATATGCTTCGTTAGTGTCATCTGTGTTTTATAATGGAATCCACGACACAGTGAATCCTATATGTGTAAAACGTTTTATATCTTGGATGAGTAATAAAACTGTACTGAATAAAATGATATACTCACATAACCAATTAAAATAAATGACTAACTTGCAGTGAGACATAAATGAAGTAATTTTCTTATTTTATATTTAATGCATTGATTTAAACAATTACAGTCGTCGGTGACATGCTGTTATTAACTGGAACGGATCTAGTGAATGCGTTTGTGTTACTGTCAGGACTGATTATGCTTCCTACAAATGTTCATATTCTATACTCAATCGCTAAAGGAAATATAATTGAGTAGGTATTTATAATAATTATATTTCTTACCAACCTCCCTTCCTATTCTATTCCTTATTGTAATATATTTCCTTCTTATTCTTTATTTTTCAGTCCCAAAAGCAAAGTAATGTGCTGTCCATTATGGCTGTGCATTGTGTGGATTATCGTTATAAACATTATAGGCATAGTTTTGTGTATAAAAAGCATTCATTCGTGTAGTGAAACTACCATTAAATTTATTCACCAGAGTATGAAACATTATCGAAGTGTTCCCAAGTTTAAACATTTCCTTGACAACCTACAATGGTCTTTACAATGCTGCGGGGTAAATATTTATTTTCTTGTCATAAAAGTTCCTTATTTATTAATGTCTTTATAATCTATTAATACCTAATTCGGTAAATATTTATTAAAATTTTAGCTTAATTCGTATAAAGATTGGTTTCTGCATGATTGGTATGATAAAATTCGCGATTACGAATGGGATTCTTCAACTAATAAAAAAGAATTCATAAGAGCTGGAAAAGAAGTTACTGACAGTGTTCCACTAAGGTGAAAAAAAAAGATTAATTTGCTTAATACTTTATCTTTATATGACTATCAAAATAAATTTATAATCTTTTATTTGTCCCTATGTCTGAAAACTAACCCATATTTACAGAATTTGTTTTATATTCTTTTATTATATAGCTGTTAGCTTTTACTGGGCACCTTTGGATGATAGGCGTTTGTTGTCGTTCTTTTGGGTGGCTCAATTATTTAATTTATCACTAGGTGGAGCTTGCCCAATAATGTTTTGTATATCTGAAGACCGTACAAGGTCAATTTTAACATGAAGACAAAACTTCATTATTCAACAAATCAGATCGCCAATTTAAATGGTAAAAAATCATATTAATAGTATCATTTGAAACATAATAAAACACACATTTAAACAAATATGTAATTTTTAATTACGTATTGTAATAACACAAGACAAGTGTCAAATAAAACAGATATGTTTAAATAAAATGATGTGTGTCAAAATGCATAAACTTAGAATATTGACATTGTTTCCATAGGCAGTAGCTAGGTGATTATGACATGGAGGTATTCAAGAATAGAGCGTATGTGTTTGTTGAAGGCCGGTAACACATCTGCGTTGCCTCTGGCGGTGCGGATGTTTTGTGGGCGGCGGGGATCGCTCTGCTATAAAAAAAAAGTTTGCCTTTATGGAGGGGCTGGACCTGCTCACGAATTAAATAACGGACAAACATGGTGATACTACCTTTCATGATAAATATAATTAGCAATTTCTGTTTACAGTTGTTGTAAAAGCGGGTCATGTATATCAAACTATTTAACGGAATTGGGCACCTTCTCAATAAATACAACTGGTTGTGGAGAATTGATTAATCAGATTATACTGATATCCATGAATGCACATCTTATTCTTTTCCTTATAGTTATAATAATAGAGGTGTGTATGTGGAATTCATTATTAATTCAATTTGATTTATTAGAATAATGTACGTGTACAGGACAAACAGTGATATGTGCAGGAAAAATATAGTAAATAGTGAAAAAAGTGTCTGTTCGTAATAGTGTTTTAAATATAAAAATAAATAGTGATGTACAGAACAATTATAGAAAGTGATTGTTATAGCGATAGATTGGATAAGTTTTAAATAGATAGTATATGGTATGAGATGCGCTACCCATAGTATGCCGTCCTGCTCCCGTATCCATTCGTCGTCTCGCTCACACAGAGGAAAAATAGTAGTCAACTATCGATTACATAGACGGCTGATGGATGCGACATTAGACGCGCACTTTGTAGCACTGGTGTGTGATATCCCCACCCTAAAAGGTCATCTGCGAGGGTGGAAAATCGACGTCATGTTGGCAGTGTACGCCGACGACAGCGCTTCTCGTCTCTTCACGTCGTCTCGTTTGGTAACACATTTGGTGAACAGCGCGAATGCCGCACATCCTTTGTCCTATATTAACATCAACTCGCCTACCCGTGTATACGAAGCTGTAGGTCTATAAGGCGTACGTTCACTCCCGAATGATCTATGCTGCGCTGGTCTGGTGGTTTTTGGCAACCCAGCGCAAACGTGTCCAAATCCAGAAGAATCTGTCTCTGCGCGCCATCGTGGGGGCGGCTCGCTATGTTCTTAATGACATAATAGCGAGGGACCTCAGGTTAGGTTAGACCGAGCCGACAATGGACCATACTCACAATTTAAAAAATTTCCTCTCTCAGCTCACCTCCACGCTCGCCTACCTGAGGGATGTCCGCTCCCACGCGAAACCTGTCGCCGCCTGTCTCTAGTGAGGAGGGAGGGCTAGCGATGGATCCAACGTAGGAAGAGGTTTGACCATATCTCGACAACGCGAAGTCGTTAAAGGACGCCCAAAAGTCGCTGGGAACAGCAGCTTTTGGTCTGTAGACCTAGGACGGGGGCGGTTGCCTCAATAAATTGCTGCGCGAGTAGTGGGGTTCATCCCCGAGGTTCGATCGCACGCCCCACGCAGGGGTATCCCCGTATCGTTTCACTGGTGTGGATTCGCTTCAGTAACAATGGGAAGAAAGTCTTATTTATACCTCGACTTAATAGAAGAAAAGTGAAGCGGTTTATATCATCAAGATAATGAATCCAGCGATGGCCATATTTGGTCCATTGAACAAGATAGTGAAAAATGTCACGCTCCCCCCATCCTCCTCATCGGTACGAGAAGCGAAGGTTCCGTACGGTATGAAATTATAACTCCTGTTGATGGTTCATAAATAAATTAAATATGGTAATGTAATAATATTTGATTATTAACTATCTTTATGTTTATTTTAATCATTTGGATACCGTATGTGAAATATTCTTATATTTATTTTTGTTACTACTTATTTGACCATTTTGGCAACAAATGATAAAATTAAGAATATCTTAACCTGGCTTGATACTCTCACTTTGCTTCATTTCACTTAAATCGATTTTTGGGCAAGGGAAATTTCTTACTTGCGCTTACAAGAAACATGAGATTGGAGTTTTCATATTAACTGTATTTTATTAAATTTATAATATGTATTTATGCATCCCATCAACAAACAATATATTACAGATGTTTGGATAATTAGTTTTTTACTTTATGAAACCTACTAATCATTTTCCTAAGAAATATTTATACATCATTTTAGTACTTAATGCCATAATAGGAACAGCAGTGATAGATGACGATTTTAGGCTCTTCGCTCGCAACCCAGGACGAGAGTTTCTCGGCGAATATGTACAACTGTAACCACAGAAGTCAATAGCTAGGTTGGATCTTGACAAATTTGTAAAGCATGAAGTTTTTTTCAGGTGTTAGTTCTTAAGTTCATTATGACAAGGGAAGATAAGCATTGTGAAACAGCGAAGAAAAACGTAAACCATATCATGTCTGTTAAGAATTTTGAAGTCTCTAGTAGCTCATATCAATTAAATCCAGAAGACAGCGAAGATATAGAACTATCGAAGCAATTAAGAAAAGAATATTAACACTACTCCAGTCGCTTATATATTTAAAACTTATTTGAACGTCTAGAAAAAATTTGAGGTAATGTATTCTTTGTCTGCCTCCATTATTTTATATTTATAAAGGTGTTCCAATAAGCGCAGGCCAATTCAATACTTTGATTATGGCAAAAGCTTAGGTCGATGTCCACAGGCTGTGACGGCCCTGTTTGTTTTGACGGCGTCTGTCAAATTTGGTGTACTTCTTGAGTTGAATAAAATTTTATTTGCGGAAGAGACCACGGATAATGTTGCACCTTATTAGGAATCATCTCACAGATTAATTAAAATTAGTTGTTGGAAACTATATTTTAATAATTATTTAGTCACTGATACTAAGTCATTGTCAATTATGTCAAGTTACACAATTGAGCAGCACATCCAAATGAGAAAGCCATTGCTCAAATTTTACCGAATATATGCGTAGTCATTAATAACTGGACATTTCGGATCCATGCTGCCGTGCAAAGTTGCAGCGGACACTAAAATGATATATTGAATACTTATTGGCATGCATGGGTCTTTTAAATAATATCGAATTTTGTTAATATCTCACAAACAGCCTCCTTTATTCCATTTCAACATCGACTCGCCGTTTATTGGAAAAACCTTTGTTATTTTTGTTACAGCATACACAACAGAATCACTTTGATTAGTCATTTGACATCATAGAATATGGAATCTGAACGTTTATCTCTATAGTGATCTATGGCCTAACCTAAACTATAAAACTTGACAGTTGACTTAAATGTTTCAATTATTGTAGAACAGGTATCATTGTTAGTATTTTGAATAAAATAGGTAAATAATTTTGACGTATTCTATATAATCTCTTTGTAACTTAAAATCTTTAAAAATTAAAACTTTTTCAGCTTTTTTCTGGACGCAATGGTGTTTTTGAGCGTTACAAATTTGATACGTGCGCGAGGTCCTTCTGAATTCTGGAGAAAAAGAAAAATATTTAGACTAGCCGCTCACTATATAGGTCGAAGAAGAAATTGTTATTCAATTGCAGTACGTAATGTGCACCGTGCATTAGTTTATGCAACAAAGGCTCGAAAACTGAAAAAACAGGATATGAAAGACCTTTGGAATACTAGAATAAATGCAGCTTGCGAACAACATAACATAACACCATTTGCATTAAAAGAAGGTTTGGATCGTGCTAGTGTTATGCTTGATCGCAAATCATTATCAGATCTAGCTTCCTGGGAACCAAGGACATTTGAATGTCTTGCTGCTGTTGCTAAACAAAAACTGCAGTTTGATGGATTGATTGATGGCTCTGATAAAAAATATCAGACAGGAATTAAATTAAATCTCAAAGATGTTATGTTAGAAGCTTGGTTAAAAGAAAAAAAGTAACATTTTATATTTTCTCTAATTATATTATAGTTTTTAAATCTAGTAAAAATAAATATTTGACTGTGTCTTTTTTACATTAAGAATCTTTTAATTCTTTTTTTAGCTGCTTAGTTAAGTCATTTTGTTTTTGAAGTAAGTATAAGTTTTCTATTTTTCTTCTTTGTTGACGTTCAATATCTCTTATAACACCTTCATGCATTTTTTCCCTGTAATAAGCAGATTTTTAATACATAGAATACAGAAAATTATTTCAGGGCAGAATTAAAAGAAAGTCATACAGTTGTTCATTGTAACTGTGTAATAACAGCAATATCTGTAACGGCTTAGAAACAAATAGTAGTAGGGAAAAATAATTTTCTTACAAGGGGCATCATAGTTTACCTTGTAAAAGGAGACAGTCGTATTTTTTTTTAACATATGAAGTGAAAACATGAAATATAGTATTTTGCAACTATCAGCTTTTACTATAATTTAAGTAAGAAACAAAAGCCTTGATAGTTAAAATGTACATATTGATATATAAATATACAAACTATAACAATTACTGATATAAATGGTGGGAGGAAAATCATATCATCGGTTTTTTATTACTCAAGTAAAAACTATTGTCGAGCCATTGTACTTTTCTCCTTGTTCTCTGCACAGTTTATTAATGCATATCAAATTAAGCAAGAACAAAGGTAAATATTTAAGACTAATTATAATAAATAAAACTAATTATAATGAACCGAACATGTATAAACATGTATAGTTTCCACGACCAAGATAATTTTTTCCTACCTATCAGCTTGTTGTTTCATGTGAACATAGGTTATAATACCAACAGTTATAGCACAAGATATACATAACACAACTTTAGATGTTTGCGATGACATTTTTGTTTTCGAAATACAGAATATCTAATATTTTCGTCATTCGTAAAATCAAGATAAATACTTTCATTGGGTAATGACAGTTTGATTTTTTTATTATGGGCAATGCCTACTACGGCGTCCTGCCAATATGAAATTCACAGTCACACAATACACAAAAAAACGTTTTACTTTGTTACACCAGACACGATATATGTTGCCATTTTATTTTCTCTAAATTTAAAAAAAAGCTAAATGGACCTATATATCTCTACTGGTATATTTTTCGATCATTTGAAACTTACTACAGATGAACAATAAGCTTAAACTAAACATGTTTCTTTGAGTTTCGTAAGTAAGTGTAATTTATAAATCAATCGATTGAGTTTTGATGTCATTCGAATGCGGTATATCCGAAGTTGGATTTTCGAAACGACATACTGTCCGTCAATCATTATCAACATCCTATAGAAGTCCACTTTTCGGTATATGCTTCCCCTTAAAATACAGCAAGATGTACCGTCAGGAGCACATTCGTTAGAAAAGGACGACCACCGTTTTATCGAGACGTATCGTGACCAGCTGAATTTACATTTCAAAATACTTGATATTATTTTACTTGACACTGGCATATTAGTTATACCTAATTGCAATCAAAGAAAAAGAAAAGGATGAGGTTGATTGGTGAGGCAGTAAAATGTTAATGAAAACACACTGTTTAAACTATACGTCTACCTTTACGTAGTTACTATAAATTATGAAAATGAAACGCTTTACTTTAAATGATTTTGTACTTGTGTAAATAATAAATACAATATTAATTAATAATAACAAATTCCATTTTAAATATGAATACTTAAAAAAAACTTTTTTTTAAATATCATATAATCGTCTTTCATAGGTACATTATTCAATATTTACAATATCGATAAGAAAATGAAAATTTCCTGAAAAAAATAAACCATTAAATAGAAACAATCAATTTTATAACTCAAATGTATAGAGGTAATTGAATTGAATAGAAATTAAATGAAAGTGCGAATCTAAAAACGTTAATACATTTTTTTTTGTTTGAGAAAAAAGCAATTTTGAGAAAAGTATGTCCATATTGAATTATTTTCGTCAACGAATTAAATATACATCAGCATTTATAAAAATTTATATTTTGTATAGTAATAATTATACATTGCTTTGGCATTTAATAATTACATTGCAATAAAAAAAGGCTAAAATGAAACCTATAATTTATTGAACAATAAAAGGCTATGTTATAATCAATTCTCTTGAGTTTGTGTTACATGCTTTTGTAATGTAAAGTTATCTTGTAATGTAAAGTTAGCTTACAAAGTTATCTTGCCAGGCTATTGGTACATTCGTGCTCAAAGTATTAGAATTTTAAATATTATATAACAGGTATTATCAACTTTCATTTTTGTAATGAGTGGCGACAGATTTTGTAACTGTATCACAGACACACTCATATACCATGTTTACTTGAATTGCATTGCATTTAAGTTAACATCTGTACTCGTTCTAAGTGAGAGGCACTCACTTAGAACGTGTACAGATGTTAGAGTACAGTGAAAGCTTTTCGCAACCACGTTCGGTGTCCATTGCATTCTGAGGGTGTACAGTGGCAAAGTTAGTAGTAGAAAAGGCTAAAAACCTAACACTGCCACCGAACATACATTATCTGTGCTAGCCCTTATGTCAACAATATTAAAACTAAGGAATTAAGTTGACTGAAAAAGTCCATAGAAGGTTTTTGGTAAAATTGCCACCATTTTATCAAGACGTAACGTGATGAACTGACTTGTTACATTTCAAGAGATTGGATATTATTTTATATTACTTGACACTGGCATAATAGTTGTAACTAATTGCCATCAAACAAAACAAAACAAAACTAAGGAAGATTATAAAAATCAAATTTACTCCACTTCCCCCTTCGAATTTGGATGGCATTCAAATGTTTGAAACTTATTATTCTTATTTCTTATACTTACGTTACAATATAATTGTGAAATATTATGCCATTGTATTCAAAACTGGATAATGTTATTGTTTATAGAAGAACGGAGAGAAAAAAATAATATTAATATGTTGTTTATTGAACATTAAAGTATGTTTGTATTATCTTTAATAATTATGAGGCTTCTGAAATAAAATTGCTGACAGAAATGTAAAATTATAAATGTTAAAGTAGAGTTAAAGATAAGAATTATAAATGTTAAAGATAAATTACACATTGCCTTAGTTGTCGACTAGATCCAAGAAAATAATAATACAATTATTGATTATAGTATAAAATTGGATAGTAGTAGTAAATATAAATACAACAAGCAATTTGTACAAAACATTGATAACAGTACAAGAAATAGGGCAGACTGCAGAATATCTTTCTTATTTTGTGGCGTAAACATAACACTCTTCTCTCGTTTAATGAAACGATTGAACGAAGGATTCGTTCGATACAACTAGAGGAATATTTAGATGCCGTGTATATAAACAGAATTTTTTATTTTTTAGAATTTTTTAAATTACAATTAGACTTATTTTAATGGAATAAGAACAAAAAACTAAAATTTCTCTTTTCTCAATTTTAATTTTAATTAGAATTTGAACTTAGTAACCTCGGTTTAGAAATTATTCGAATCATTCTCTTTCCGTCTTTTAAATGAATATTAACTATTTCATTAGTAATTGACGATAACGTAAATGGTGCTACGGTGAGATTACATTTATATATTATACTCGCCGAAAGGTAGAACTCGCCGAAAACTGTCATCCCCACCATTTGGACGAGTGACGATTCATTTCGGTGCGTTTTCCCCGAAACTTTATTCAACGCACTACCACTTTATGAAACCAGCTGCCTTTGGCGGTATTTCCGAACCGATACGACATTGAAACCTTCAAAAAACGTACCTAAGAAAATGAATATCTGAAAAGCCGGTAACACAACCGTCGTTTACGTGTAACGTGCTTTCTATCAGGTGATAAGCTTGCTCTTTTCCCATAAAAGATAACATTTGAGTTTTTTTTAGGCTTTAGGTTCAATTCCTGTATCGGGTATTGTCTCATTAATTATCTTTAACACCGTATAGAAATCTTACAGTTGGTATAGGCCTCTCCCAAGATGGACATTTGCCTACAATCACCAACAGGGTAGGTGGATTGGTGATAGTAGTGCCAGATGCTTCTTCCATTTGACCGCATCCAAAGTAGAGCAATCCGAATCGTCGGCTATCGGAGGATTTCAGATAGGCTCGATCTTTTATATGTATCATCTCTCTGCGTACTGTATCGAATTTATTACAGCAAATGTTTTGAGTTGTTTAATCTCCTCCCAGTCGCACAGTTCCACCATCGCACTACGCACCACAAAAATAGGTTCCATCCCCATCACCTGGACGGCTGGCCGTCCAATCGTGCGATTTAGTTGCAGTTTTCTACCACGAAATGCGGAAATGTGGAACAATTTACCATCTGCGGTGTTCTCATGTGATTATGATATTCAAGAAAAGAGCGTGTCTTCTTTAAAGGCCAGCAACGCATCTATGACGTCTCCGGCGGTGCGGATGTGTATGGGCGGCAGTGATCGCTTACCACTAGGTGATCGGCATGCTTGTTTGCCAACTCTGCTTTAAAAACAGGTATCGCGCACCGGAAAAGAGACCTACACTCATATTTTATTCAAGTTACTTGTTACCTTAATAAAGTATCGTAAATCACAATCTGTCTTGTTGTAAACTACTTAACGCCGGACATCCCTTTCACGCGTCGCTCGCTCTGATTCCTGCATATTCTATAGCAGGTTGGTTAGGTGTTTTGGTCACAACGACTGTCTTCGCCCGTGAGGTATTGTAACATCTACCCTCCCTATTAGAATATTGTATTTTAGATGTTCAAGCTAAGGTCGTTAAGCATTCAGTTGTTTATTTTGTTCTTATATATAGAGTTTAAAATTATATTTGTTGGTCATTTAGTTGTTACCTAGGCAAAACAATGTTTAAAAGTTAGGTTGGACTATGTATAAAATATGTTCGCATGTTGGGCCTTGTATTCTAAATTTACATTACTTGTTTGACTTAAATTAATTAAATCAATAAATAAGCGATTTTTATTTAACTCAATAAAGTTAAATAACCACTTAGCACTAGTAGTTGATTATTGCGATGCGAAACCGCGCCATTACATTTTCTTCTTAAAAATTCGCTTCAACCGTTCTCTTATTTTTCTTCAAAACTTCATTCATTGCTTTCTTCAAAGCGGTTCCTATATCCTACACTGTACAATAATAAAGTCTGCGTCGTGAATATGGTACGGCTACCTGCTACAGTTATCATAGAAACTTGCGAAGCCTCGGTTGGGGATTTCAGCAAATTCGCGTTTCGGCGTGCACAATTTGCTGCTGAAGTCTACATTTCGCTTTCTGAAAATAAAATAATGATGTTTCATAATACGACTGTTACAGTCCACAGTGGGCAATGAACTCTCTCAAAATAGATTTTAGTTGTCATAACCCCATGCTTGGCAGATTAGTGATTTTTTGGTTTTGATTACTATCAATCTAGTAGTGTTTGCACCTATAGTCGTCTTTTACGATACTGGTAAGAGGAAATGGGGTCGCCATATTCTATGCTGAGGATGAATAACGTTAAAATTCGATACGGCCAGGTCAAGAGTACCTTTAACCGACGAGCTTGCATGAAGAGAGTGATGAGTGTGGAGGAAGCAAGGAAAGTGTGCCGAGATCGTAGCAGATGGATATCTGTGGTCTTTGCCAACCCCTATAGGAAACAGGCGTAACGATATGTATGTATGTAAATTATTGTCAGATATTGCAAAAGAAAATGTAAAACTATATTTACCCTCTGCTAGGTAGTTCCATTTGGTCAACAAGAACTGACTTGACGTAAAGGCGGTCATTGCACCAAAGAATGCATAAAGATCGCGGCTCTAGTACATTCATGTCGTACTCCCACGATAATTCTACCTATAATTAAAAAAAGTCAAATATATCCGTGTAGAAATATTGTCATATATAAATACATATCGTTGGCCTTGTTATTAGAATTCGTAATTCCATAAAAAAAACATTTTTCACTTTTTATGCCATCTAACGGATAATCTTAAAGTGTGTCCGACGAAAATATCTCTTTTTATACGTAAAATAAGAATGGTTTTATAAATATTTCTGAATTTTTGCAAACCAATCAGTTTTCTGTTGTTCCTATAATATTTCATCATATGGACTTACGAATCGATACGTAACGTCGTCGTCGTCGGCCAACGATATGTATTATTTTTAAGTATATTAATACTTACTTTCCTTATTTTACCACCTAAATCCATTGGATGAGTAACAACAATTGTGTATGTCGTACCGTGCTCTAATCTGTAATTAATACGTAAATTGTAAGTTGTAATATTATAAAATGAACACACGCGTATCATAAACAGTAGGTATCTCTGTTAAGACCGAATGTGTTCTGTGTAATTTGGGACATTTACTGAGATACAAATATATATTTCCTCATCCCAATAATGGTCAATTTAATATGTATAGTGATAGAGCAACTATGAACGAGCTTCCTCGACCGGGGAAGTACCGTACTTTCACAGAATATCAGTAATAAGTTCACATAAAATAACCTCATTTCTGACGATTACTATGCAAATATTTTTTATATTCTATATTTTTTTTGTTAAAATGTATGTCTATTAATGTGTATTATAATGCCATTTTTTATTTTATCATGTTCATTGTTACGAAAAATAAACGTACAAAAGACCAAAAATATTGCGTTGATTAATATTTATGTTTATACTAGCTTTTGCCTGCGGCGTCGCTCGCGTGGAATTTGGACTGCCACATTAAGTTTCGTGACAGATCATTTTAAATAAATATATATTTTTTTAACTTAATTTATTGTTCACAATTTTGGTCATTTTTGGTTCTCACATAAAAGGTAGATGAATGCCGACTTAATTGACATGTATATATTACGTAGTTTATATTACGACCAAAAATTACATAAAATCGTTACAAATTTGTATTCTATATGTTATTCCGATGTATATAACCTATATTACTGTAAAGTTTCATCCAAGTCCGTCCAGTAGTTTTTTCGTAAAAGAGTAACAAACATACATTCATACTCACAAACTTTCGCATTTATAATATTAAGTAGTATTATTCCAATATATCTTTATAAATAATGTATATAATACACTACCTACAACTACAATTTATATGGTTGAACTTGTCTGCTATATATTATTGTTTCCCTCACTCTGGCTCATAAGCTAGCGACGCCCTTGAAACACAAGTGTGTCAAAGGCGTATTCTTGTTTTAATTATATGCGATTTTTAGAAAGTATTAGGTGCGCAACTAAGTTCTCGCTGTTTTTTTTTATAAAAATGCATCTTAATTGTGCATAAATGCTTATATATACGAAAACTCCTTCCAAAAAAAAAACAACGGGCACCTCACAGTCAATATTGGCTTTGATGACTAGAAATTTAGATTTTTTTTATTTTTAACATTTAAATGGTGGCCGTTTTTCGCGCAGTGGTTAGTCGCATCAATTGAAGTCGATACCTTTCCCTAATGATGTTTTGTTTGGTTTTAACAACTCATAATAAACAACACCGACCCACCAAATACTCAGCATAACCTTTGCAGCGTGTATATTTAGCCGTGCCGACGAAGGAGAAGTATGACCGGGCAGTCCCAATGATTTTCTTTTCTTTGGATTGCTGTAATGAATCAATTTTTCATCACCCGTCACGATGCAATGAAGGAAAAAACGACGCTCAATGTCCCTTGGCTTCACATCATACAGAACCCAAGTTCCTTACTTTTGAGTTTTTCCCAAAGTATGCAGTCACTTAGAAATGGCTTAGCGGGTAACTCTTAATACTGAAGCAAGCTGTTCTTGCGTTTGGCACGGATCATCATCGTGCAATTTCTCCAATTCAGCATCTTCGAATGTTTTTAGCCTTCTTTCGCGCGGACAGTCGTCAACATTGAAATGACCGTCTTTAAAGCGATGGAATTAATCGCGGCACGTTATTTCACTTAGAGCAGCATTTCCGTAAACTTTTTTTAACTTGCGATGCGCTTCAGCCGCCGTTTTCTTTTAAATGAAATAAGAAAAGTAACACTTCCCGCAAATAACGGTTACTTGGCCTAATATGAGGCCACTATAAAATCACTCACGTGTCAGAGCCGTTTGTTTACTACATGTCTAAGCTTGGTTCATGACGTTTTGGATATGTCAAAATCAACCAATGCTTACTGCTGAAGCCAACTAATGACAAACATCGAGAATTTAGTTAGTGCGCACCGAATATATCACTTAATTTTAATAAATTAAAATCATCTCCACATACTTGACGTAATTGTTCGGAGTAAGATCCATTCCTCTTATAACACCTCGTTCCGACATAAGGGTAACTTTAAGGAAGCCCTGTTAATTTAAATGTTGTTATTTTCTTAACATTGTCAAAAATAATATATGTATGTATCATTTGTAAGTTCTTACTTGGACCCAAGATTCAGCTCCTTTTGGGTTGGCTAGTTGTATTGCGACTTTATAATGCCGATCTGAAACATTTGTGTATTTTTAACTAGAAATATATATTTAAGTCCGATCCTGGCAGACACTTTGAAACAATTTGGTAAAAATATTTACTCTTTAATTAAATATTATGCTATGGGGTTTGTATTGAGAAGTAAAACGTTAGACAAGTGTCTCTGCATCGATTTTATCACATTAAGCACTTCTTAAGGGCCAATCTAGTGAGGTAAAGAAACTTTCTGATATAGTCACTGATACAGTGATTGTTACTACTAGTAGCTGTTGCTAGTAATTTGTTATTACAAGGGACATCTTTGGGTCACATATCATTAGATCTTTGTTTTGTGTTTATTTTTTTTTGTACAAAATGCACAATTGGCGGACTTAATGCCACTGGGCATTCTCTACTAGTCATCCTACGGGCGAAACGGAGAAAATTGGTTTGGTGATGGTGTAGCTTGTACTGAAGAAAAAATTAAAAACTAATATTGTGGCCCTTCTTTCGATCCCTTTAAAATATATAAACTTACGATAAATGGATAGTAAAATTAAAATCTGTCATACATATCACTGGTATAAGCAGTAAATTAATGATGTATCTGTAATCTATCATTACATCCAGTAAATGAACTTACGACAAAACGGCTGATCCTTGCCAGTGCTAAGGTAGTATTTAGCTCCAATGGTGTCTTGTTCTTCAGAAGGGAACACTTCATTTTCTGTTTGGTTGTTTTTGTTCGTGATTAATCCAGGTGAACTATCTGCATGGAACCTAAGTTAAAATAATTTATAAATATTATGTTAACCAATGTGCATAATACGTATGGTGTGTTATACTTTTGAATATTTATTTGACAACCATGTTTATATTAAGAAGAAAATTACATGACTAATTATAATAAATATAAGTTGTGTGTATTCAATAATACATAACGTTTTTAAAATTGGGCTTGAGTAGTAAGTGGTATAAAGTTCGATTAAAGTTTCTAGTTCCCTTTTTTTTTGAGGAAAATTTAGAGGCTAAATTTTTGTACAAAAAGTTATCGAAAAATAACATTATGTAAGAAGTTTGAAATTTAAAAACTAATTTGGAAAGTACTAAAATGGTTCAAGTAAAAACATGGATCAAAATATAGTCAAAATTCGTTGCGTTGTTAAGTTATTGTGGATGTGAATTGGAAATAGAATGTGTTTAATGAAATTCATAATTATTATTAAGAAAGTATTGTTATTAAATTAGGAATTAATTACCCCATAACTGCACATCCGTGTCCGCAATGAAAGCACTTTCCGGATAAGAAATGTTGATAAGAAGGGCACTGGTGTCCTGAAAAGGGAACCAATAGAATGATGTTGATTAAGCAACATCGAATAAAGTACATCTAATTAAGAAACTTACCTATGTATGGGCACTTCCCATTAATAGATTCCGTGAACAATTTGATAGCTCTGACGTGATTGCAAGCCACCAGTACTCTAGATGCTTCCTCCAAACCTTGTTTAACTAAGGTGAGTGGTATTAATGGTCCTTCCGTTAGATCACAGCCTGGTTGTTCTTTTCCATTGTTTGGGTAAAAATCTAAGTGTCCCACGGGTTGTGACATGCCATATCCTGCCATAAACACAAAATCTGTCGCATGCGTGGAATAAACGGGTTGCAAATTAGTGTCATTATGCGATAAATATATGTATAATCGAATGAATACTACACTCAGTGAATAATAAATATTATAAGTCGTCTGGCCATAAAGCATGAATTTTATATATACAAGTTATTATATAAATAGTACAAGATATATACAAAATAAATTAGTATTTTTAGTTAAAGCGATAAGCATAATATATATATATATATATATATATATATATATATATATATATATATATATATATATATATATATATATATATATATATATATATATATATATATATATATATATATATATATATATATATATATATATATGTAATGATCATAATATACGAACAAATACTAGATGTGGTAAATAAAAAGCAAGTGTTTGTAAGAAATAACTTTACAATTTTACCTAAAAGAAAAATGCTTTTGCCGTCTGTGTGTATAACGTCAACAAACTCTGCATCCGTTGGATCCAATCTAACGTGAGTTGGCATCCCTTGAAAGTATGGTTCTGCAGGATCAAGTCCTGTTATTCGTCCTAAGCTCTATAAAAAAGGAAGGCTAACTCAAAAATAGTATGACTATGCTATTATTAGCACTATTTGTACAAATACCGTTCGGTACAATATTTTATTTGTTTACACCAACCTGTATTCTTTCCCCGGCATATCCTGCGGTATGAGCGCCTAAGGAATGGCCTATGATGTGTACATCTAAAGGATTCAATCCATGATCCTTCTGTAAATTAGGTTGAACATATGAGAATAAAATTTAAAAATCTAATATATCGTAGACATGAACAAAATTTCCTGAATAAAAAATAAGCCTTGTAAACGATTGAAGCAAATGCATTAGTTCTATTAGCTGACGAAGGAAATTAAAAAGAAATATTGATAAGCTAAGTTACGTAATAAGTAAAAGCAATTTTGCTTGTACTCCACTGTCTCTGGATTGTCTTCATAATATAAATTTATTTACAAATTATTATTGCTCTTTTATTTTAACGACCTTTATCAATTCATTTGATACCCAGGCGCATGACATGTTCCATAATGAAATAAAAAATATTATTTTTATGTTATTACCTGTAGAATGTTGATAAAATGCGCTACTTCAAGGCCAACAAGCCTTGTATTGGCTGTGGCTTGAGTGTAAAGTGGTAGACTACCACCAGCCCAGTCCACTACCACAACATTAAAATCACCTGCTTTTACCAATTCATCCTTCATTTCACTAACCTTCGAAATATTAAGATTAAAATTAATCATTTTTGTTAATGAAATCATAAAAAATTAAATTAGGAATATTTTCTATAAATCGATAGGATCGATGATCGATGATAGGATAGATCATATTTATAACTTATTTTACCCAGTTGGAGAGGGGCGTATCAATAAATCCGTGTATTATCATTTTGGTGAGCTTCCGAGGACTGAAGTTGGATTTCACTATGGTCTTGTTCAGGTTGACATTTAATATCTGTCCGTCGGTGGGATTTTTTTTTGTGTACAGAATAAACCTAATAACAATAAATTGATATGGTTAGATTTTTGTTATATTTTAAAGAATATTTTTTAATAATAGCTATTATTAAAAATTGGTTACGAAATCAATGGTTCTGGGTTTGATTTTCGCTTTGGGTATAATATTCGATGTGGATATAGATTTGCATAGGAATAAATATATGAATGGCCTACAGGTATTGTAGTGTGGGTGCCCAATCCAATCTGCTTAAAACAGAGAGGTTAAACGCCCATTCTTTCAGAAATGCCCCATGCCCAGCTGTGGAACATATATATGAGTTGGAACTATTTCCACAAATGTATTTCATCGAATTAGAAAGTAAATGTAATCTAATAACATACATCATAATTATCAACATAAACTAGTAATATTTACTGTTATTCGCGCTATTTTTCATTGAATTATGATTAATAAGGTGACATTATTGGATCATAGTACTTGTATGCATGATGAGTATTATGCATGACTCTAAAATCATTATTTTTGAACACACGACAACCGATGCGATATTATTATTTTAATAATATAGTGTTAATAGATAATTTAATATAAGAAAATATCTATAAAGATAATTCGTAAATACTAACCTAGTATTGATGACAACCCTTGGTAGTGGGAAAACGTTAAATGGACGGTGAATGAGATGGTACCAACTCCTTGTGATGTTGAGACATCCCAGTTCATCGTAACATCTTGTTTCGTTTTCAACTGTAAATAAAAAAGCATTTTTATGAATATCATAAATAGGTAAAAGTTTAAAATATAATTACAACAGAGCATAAAGAAAAAAGGGTTTTTCTTTGTGCTATATAATATAATCATCATCATTAGTATAACCGTAACAGTCTAATGCTGGATATTGACCTCCGTGGAAATTGAACGATGTTGGCGTGATTCCATGCTTGGAGACACTGTTGTGTGGTATTTGCTCTTATAGTCGACTTGCACCTAAATAGAATAATATCTCTATTTTATGCCCGTAACTTTGTTGGCATATTTTATTATATATATAGGCTTTTCAACAAATTATAAATTTTCGGTGGGGGAAAACACTAAATATCGAAATACAGGTTTCTTAATACTATGTCAGAAAATTTCACATTTATCTTTGTATTTAGTTTAGGAGAAAAGTATGATCTTTTCTCCATTAAAATTAAACTTTAGTTTTTAGGAAAAACATAAATTTATTTCTGACTTATGATTATGATATTTCTTGAACCCAATGCCTTAGCTATTTAGCAAACATCAATAAGAACAGAAAAAGGATTGAAAAAATATACTTACATGGCAACCAAGGAATGTTGACTTCTATGCGATCCGAGCGGGCCCAGTTAAAGGGGTCCAGTATCCCTGCGAATGTTGGTTGCAGTCCCAGGAGGATGCACCAAAACATCACCCGCAGGTGTCTATCTGTTAAGTAGAGCCGACGCATGCTGTATCCGTAAACCTTGTCTGTAATATGAAATAATATTAAATGCTATTATTAAGGATTAATTTTTTGTATTCCAAATTTATTTATTCCATACATATTTCTCACATTTAAGAGACTTTGTCAAGAATGGCATATTATTTGTCTGTAACATGAATGGGCCGGCTCACCCAGGGAAGTACCACACTCCCGCAGAAAACCGGTGTCTGAGTGGTAGCTTAGCTACCGCGCTTCGTCCGGTGAGCGGTTGAGTTCCGGAGGCCCAACACACTCTGTGTTCATGGTCCCTCCCATAATGACACTTTACTTAAAGGTCGGCAACGCTTTTGCACTGCCTATGGCACTGCGGAAGTTTATGGGCGGTTTACCTTCCATCAGGTGACACGTTGCCTTGTTGTTTGCCTTCCGACCCATAAAAAAAAACTACATATATTAGAGTATTGTTTTATTTTTACCGGATACAAGATTTATTTTATTACTATTGTATATTTAAATGTATCCTAAGTCCAGACGAAATAGGAAGAATACTAAAATATTTCATATTCAACATGATGAAGCATGTTAAATTATAATAATATTTTAGTAATCGAATTAAGTTAGATACACGGTTGTAACATTTACTACTGGGGTAATCTATTCATGCACAAGGTCTATATATTTTTTTACTTAAAGCACCTTTTAAAAATTATATTTTATCCACATACATATAGTTGACATACGTATCTAAGTATAATGTTCGAAAGCTTAAAACGCCGTTTATAAATTGATGGATGATTTTGAATCTGTTACATGATATACAGCGTTTAAGGAATAAATTAGGTTAGTTTGTATACAGGAAAATTTAATGGTTTTTACGTGAAAAGTAAGTACGTTAAAAGAATAAGCGTGTAATTGCTAGTATTCATATGCAAAAATACAATAGTTTAAAATAGTTGTAGAGACAATAAATATTCAGTATCTCTGTATATTTGTGATTTTGCCAGTATTTTGAAATATTGTTCTTACGTATTTGGTCTGTTTAAATACTCATACTGATGAGGCTGGATATATTCGTAGATAGTCAATATTAAATAAAAGCAAATTAAGTTGCTGTAATTTGTCTTAAAATATTTTAAAACAGAATGTGAAACGTGTACATATGTATATGAGAAATGTAAAACATCCGAAAATAAATAAATATGAGTTTCTTTTCGTATGTTTTACTTTCTATTGAATAAAATAAAAAGAATTTGAAGAGAAATTTCATTTGTACGTATGTTTTGCTTATATTTACGCTTGTTTCGTGGTATATGAGAACGCATAATTAGGTAATAGCAATTAGAATAAAAATAAGTTTAATTTATTTTATAAATATAATCGTTAGTGTGTCTGATCATGTCACTTCTGAATGACTTGGCCAATGAGGTCACATTCACACAAATCATTTTTGACAAGGACATGGTACATAGTTATGCTATATATATAATTATTGGAGTTACAAATTCTATATATATGTACCAAAATTATTCATATGCACAACAGATATTGATATATTGTTATTAAGATTGTCTAGAATTCGCATTGTCTAGATTAGATAGGTAGTCACTGTGGTCAAGATAATTTAGTTGTATTGTGTTGGTACAACACAATAAAATAGAATAAAATTAAAGAATAACTGCTGAAACGGTAGAAGAACCAGCAGGCCAGATCGTCTTGATAAAGCAAGATCGTATGTTAAGAAAAGAGAAAGTCTTACTCAGAGAACATTGTTAGAAAAATGCTTAAGGCTTTGTAATTGAAGACATGAATAGATGAAAGTAATGTTTGAATTGATTTTGAGTTGATGAAAATTTTTATTTAATACGATAAAATTGTGTTCATAATAGCTTATGAATTTGTATTTCAAAAACTAAGACTACATTATATAGTTTTAAAGTATTATGTTTTAAATAACTGAAACATTAATATTTAAGCGTGATAGCTTAATTACTTAAAAAATTAAGAAGCCATGTGCCCAGCACTAGTACATACATGGGCTATAAAAAGAATGAAACGGCTCTCCATTGGTCGCTTCTCGCCCTCGTGACAATCAAGACGTGACGGGTGGCGAACCACGTCGCCGTCATTTTTTCAACAAATTAGGTATATTAAACTTGTCCTAGTGAATCCCCACGAGCCGCAAAGGAGGATGGAGCTCAGTCCCAGAATAGCCCTGCATGCTGAAGTAAGGCACCATAGTACCCGGGGGAGCCTGATACCGGAATGGTCGGCACACTTGCGACTAAGCTCGCCCTTAGCCACGCATCCATTGTCATGGCAGACTATGGAGAGGAAGGGAAAGGATAGAGAAGACAGGAAAGGGCAGGAACGGAAATGCGGATTGGGGCGGGGTTACCAGACTCGGAATAAATATTTATAAATCCATACATATATTTATTCCAATGCGGGGATCGAACCCGCGGGTGGAGGGCCCCGCCACTGAGCCAATCGGTCGTATCCTTCTTCCAATTCTTCGTTCCAATAATCTGATGGCAAATTATTACCATTGCAAATGGAGAATGATATACCACATGCGAAGTATTTTTTGGGAAAGATAGGTAGGAAGGGGAAAGTAAAAGAAGGCAAGAGAAGAGGGTCGTATTTGATTAAATATTTTGTTATATATTAAATATATTATTATCTATTTTTTCTTAAACGTAAATTGCTGTGTTATGAAGATAACGGAAATGGAATTGAAAATTGATAAAAAATATTTGTACTCGCGCCAGTAAAGACTGCCCCTCCCTAGGGCTACACCCATCTTCCAACAGCCAGATGAGACAAACCAGATGAGGCCAATTTCGGGTAGCACGTACACTGTACGGGCAAACTGCTTAAAGGGTTAAGTGCTTAAACATAGTTTGGCAATTAAAACCTCTTTAGAACTAAATTGTTACCAATAATACACAAAAAGTAAAACTGCCGGTTTTTCTTGCAAAGGAGTTTATAAAATACTCGTATTTATTGTATTTTCATTAGCATGCAGATGTGAAGTGGCATCTTACGATGGCGCTAGCATATTTGACTTCATAATAGCAGTGATAATCTGTACAACTGCTTATATGTATTTGTGAAGATCGCGTAAACATTGGAAATGATTTTACATTTATGTTCACTTTAGTGTTCGTGAAATATATAATTAATGAATAAATATATATCTTTTTAAATTTAGTAATTAGTATAATTTTCGTACCATGTAGGTCCAGCATGGTACGTGGGGCGCAGCAAATTGAATATTTGCTGAAAATAAGAAGAACACAAATTAGTGCAGAAAAGAAGGAAAACAAAGTGTATTGATAATCGATCCTTTTGAAGATAATCTGGAAGATGTGTTGTGAAAATGAGATTTTGTAAAATGAGAATGTAGTTATTTTTAAGACAAATGACAACGTATTTTTATTAATATTTCATTTAACAATTTTTTTACACAGCTCATTGCTGGGATCTTCACATTTCTGAAGGAATGGAGATTAACCCACCACTCTTGTCCTAGGTGAATTGGTGAAACACCTAGATTTGGAACAAATACCTTTCAAGATGTGGGAATCGAACTCGCGATAATTGATTTGGAAGCGGTAGCATCGTATTTTTATGGCGACTCGGATGTTATATTGGTGACATCTTCTGAGCCAATAATCGTGGGTTCGATTTCCACATTGAGATAAATATTTCTATGGTTTACAGGATGGGGTTATGAGTGTAAAGCATTTTCAAAGCTTTATGGTCGTGATCAGTAGGAACAGTGTAACCGAATCGAATCAAATTTTCCTATTTCATTTCGGAATTAGTTTTATTTCTCGACATTACTTGGCATCTAGTTTTTGTGCCGAGTGCGGTATGCGGAAGAAAACGTCGGTTATATTATTTCTTATGTAATCTAACGATGTAGGCACTTTACTTTGTTGCAATATTTAATCTGAAATTGCAAGGCCGCACTTTTAACGACTACAAATATGAAGTAATAAATAAATAAAGCTTACCGATTGGTGTCTCTTCCGATGACTTGTTTTTAGGTATATTATTTAAGGTAAATGGTTTTGGCAACAAGTAGTAGCTGATCTTGAGTTTGATTCATTTAAGATTATTTAAATAATATAGGTTTTATTTATATTTATAATAATTATACCGCATTAAATCCTTCTTTTCTTCCTTACCCTAAGGTAGGCAACTGCAATTCTCCTTATTATTGCAGATGTCCATAACAGCGATCTACCATCAGGAAACCTAACTCCTCGTTTGTCCGCCTATTTCAAATCAATGCTAATTAGGGAAGCTATTGTCTAATTACTAGACATAATAGATATGTATAGAGCATGGAATAGAGATTATGATTTAGTGGTACAAATATTGGGAATGAAATCCGGCATCAGGATAAATATTTGTATGGGCTACAAGTATTATTCTCTGTATGCGAATTCAAGTGAAGGCGACGAGTGCCAAGCCTTTTATTATTATTGATAATAAAACCATGTTAAAGCTTTTCATTTAGTAAACAAATTTCAACACCCTATGAATTTATCTATAAGTTTCGAATAATCGAAGGTCGTTCTTTTCTTAAATTTACATAACAAAATGTGAGGTCATACGTAAATACGAGTATGTCGGAATAGTTTGAAATGTTGCTAGAAGTTGAGTGATAGACACGATATTTAGCTTCGTTACACTGTATTGTTTAGTTACACTAAGTTTCACTGTCATCTTACTTTTGATAGGCGCATCGTAAATAATTTTGCATTATTGTCTTTGTTACAATCTTTTTGGCTCAATGACGAAATTACCGCTTCCGCAGTAACTGGTTGCGGGTTCGATTTTCGGATCGATATGATATAACATATATGTATGGTCTACATATATGTTATGTTATTTCGTCAATCCTCTTTGGACAAACGAAAAATTCTAGAAAAATGAACATCAATCCACCAGATTAATGTTCATTTTTATAGAAATGGGGAACATTGCCAGAAGTTGGGACATATATGTGCTGTAAAAAAAAACTGATAATAACATACGATTATGAAAATGAAATTAAACACAACGTCCTGAAGAGTTCAGTGACATAGGATTGATGCTGCAATTGAAAAGTTGAATACTATTCTTGAAAATTAGATCAGTATCCATACAATTTGACACAGTTGCAGCTTACAATGACCTTCTTTTCTCTCACCGGCGTTGTACTGGCCTACTTTGAATAAGAATAGTGTTATGAAGCATGCAATAAGTCGTAATACGTAATATTTATTTACACAAAAGTCAATAGGTTATATCACGTATTACATTATATACATTCACAATAAATACATATCGTCACGCCTGTTTTCTGTAAGGGTCGGCAGAGACCATAGACCTCCATCTGCTACGATCACGGCATACTTTCCTTGCTTCCTACGGCTTACTCTTGACTAGGCCATTCTTAACATCTTCGGCAATTTGGTCAAGGTATGTTTTCCTTGGTCTTCTCCTACTGACGCTTCCATCCACATCTGCAACATAAATTTCTTTTGCCAGTCGCCTTACATCCATCCTCTCTATGTACCCAAATCATCTAAGCATCCCTTTCTCAACTTTTGTAACGACACCTTCTTTTACTCCACGTCGCTCCCTTATATTTTTATACTTTATTCTATCATTCAAAGTTACCACACACATACTTTTTAATGCTCTCATTTCCACCGCATTCAGTCTGCTTTCATGACTCTTCTGCCCACCCAAGTTTCACTACTGTACATCAGATTCAGAACAAGCATCCCCTGTTGAACTGCCACTTGGTTTTAGATACATTCTTACTTTTCATAAAGGAGTGCAGGGCTCCTTTAACCTGATTACCAGCTTACAATCGCCTTTCAATTAACATTAAAGTATTTATATTAGAGTCACAAATTGTACGGGTATTTATATAAAATTTTTTTGGTGTCAAATTGGTATTTAAGCCTACAATTATCATATTAAAGTATGAAAATAATATAAAATTTTAAAGTATTTTTTTATTGAGTGCAATAGTGAAGATAGATTAAAGTGCACTGCATAAAGATAATGGATATAGCACCAATGTAAATAATTTTAAAGTGGCATATTGCGTTGCGATATAATTATTGCAATCGAAGTTGGATAACGGTAGTGAAAGACATCAACGCAAGACTTTAGGAACTATCGGTTTTCTGCATTATAAATTCTGCAAGTTGTGTTTTTTTTATTATATAATTTATTTTTTAAAGTACGCATGTACAAGTATTATCTACGGTGTACACAAACTTAATTAAGTTTTCCGTATACCATTGTGATGAGACATGGTTGTATGTATGTATAGTGGGTGCGTGTGCGCAAATTGCGTGTGTATTGTGGGTAGTGTAAATAAGTATATTGTGTCGATCGCTGCCTGCAGTGCATCGCACGCCACTGCACCCGTTAAGTCGATAAAAACAATATATAATTTACGCATCGCACTTATGAATATATTTCGCAAATATGCCATTATAATCATAATTAATAAATATATTTTTAATTTCATATTATAAATAATATTTATTCTTAATATAATCACGTTTAAACGGAATTAAATAAGGTTGAGTAAAGAGTTGATTTACGTCAAAATTTGATGTCTTGCATCAGTTTTTGAAAATTGATAGCATGTTTGCTCAGTTCTGCTTTTGCATTTACTCCTAATATTTAATATTTATTGATTGAAAAACACTTCTTCCACTATAAAAACACACATTATTGGTTTATTTTTCTGTTTTTGTTTGCTTGTCGCGGACCTTAGTTAAGTAAAGTTCTAACCGTCCACATATTTATTGATTATCAAAGAGGTTCTTAGGAGGAGAGGAACTCTCTAAAATCATCTTTATGTAGTAGATTTGTATTGTAGTAGATAACCTTTCGCCTTTTATTTCATTATGAAGCGGATATAGAAACTATGCTGATTAATTTGACAGATTAATTTCTGTCTTGAAGAAATAATGAATTCTAATTATAATTAATTAATATCTAATTCAATTTTGGTAGTTCAGTTTTCTTTTTAGACGGATATTTGCAAATTAAAAGAAATATTTATAGATTACTAGGTATTAAAGTAAAATTATTTGTAATACTGATAAAACACTATTTAGATAGAAGATGGCCATAGAGTACCAATTAATCTAAATGCGAGAAAAGGTAATCGGGTTGGTTGTTGTTGATCCGGTGTAATTTACCGGATTATAACTAACTGCATGTTCGGTTTGTTATAAAATCAGTGCTATGTTGAGATGGGCTCCATACACCGCCTTGCGGCGCTTTCTCCATGCACTTCTCAATGCGGTCACTCGCACTTTAAATATTTTACGAAAGCCCACAAACTGGTAAGGTGATTTGAGTTTCGAGGTTAATGAGTCAATGGTACTGATGACGTGATTTCGACGTTTATCGGCTAACAGGTCATGTCCTAAAAAGATTGTATGACTATTATTTATGTTGAATAATTTAAATGGTAATATATCACTATTTGTAGTTTATTGTTTGTACCTTTCTCTCTCTTATATACACATACAATATATTTACTAAGAATAGTTTGTAGCCTAATACTATGTGACTTAGTTTGCAAAAGCATGGTACACAGTTCACTTCAGAGCTTTATCTCCGGACTGGCATAGTTATTTTGACATCGATAGTCTGTGTGTCACCGACACGTGGACGCTGATAGTCCGTCTGCTTCATAAGCTCAGAGTCGCTCAGAGAGCTATGGAGAGAGCTATGCTCGGAGTTTCTCTGGTAGATATGATTCGGAATGAACAAATCCGCCAGAGAACTAAAGTCACCGATATAGCCTTTCGAATTAGCAAACTAAAGTGGCAATGGGCTGGTCACGTTTATCGGAGATTCGTTCGTCGTAAATGTTGTTATTATATACAACGAATTTATTATTGATGTTTAAATTATTATAATATGATAAAAAAGTTGTTTTGTAGACCGACCGATTGGCTCAGTGGCGGGGCCCTCCGCCCGCGGAGTCAATGGTCGCGGGTTCGATTCCCGCATCGGAATAAATATTTATATGGATTTATAAATGTTTATTCCGCGTCTGGTAACCCCCCAATCCGCATTTCCTTTCCTGCCCCTTCCTTTCTTCTCTATCCTTTCCCTTCCTCTCCGCCAATCCACGGTCTGCCGTGCCAATGGATGCGTGGCTAGGGGCGAGCCTAGTCGAAAGCGTGCCGATCGTCCCGGGGTCGGGCTGCCCCGGGGACTAAGGTGCCTTACCTCAGCATGCAGGGCTCTGCTGGGGCTGACCTCCATCCTCCCTTGCGGCTCGTGGGATTCACTAAGACGAATTTAATATACCTAATTTGTCGAAAAATGACGGCGACGTGGTTCGCCACCCGTCACGTCCTGATTCTCACGAGAGCGAAAAGCGACCAATAACGAGCCGTTTCGCTGCGATGAATGGCAGTGGATGTAGCTCTGTGATCTCTGCCAACCCCTGCGGGGGATAGGCGTGAATATATAATAATAATAAAAATTGTAGACGTATGGCTAGAAACGAATGTACTTTCACATTCGTCTGGCTTAGAATTGTCTGGTTTAAAGTTGATAACAACTGAATAGCATTAATTTTGAAAGATTTAATAGAAAATATTATGCTTTATTTCCCAAGTAATCGATACTGAAAAGTTCCAAAGACAAATATATAATAGAATGAAGGGCAACAGTATAGAATAACAATCGACATCCGCACCAATGTTACTTCACCATGAAAGTGAAACCCATTGATAACCATATTTGTAAATCTCTAAAGAATCAATATTCATTTTATTTCTTTCTGTCCCTCTATTGAATTGTACCTATTCTAATTAATAGGATAAGACACTAAATTACTTCTGTATCGTCTTTGATACGTCTAATTGTATGTTGACCTCCAATACCTTCTCGTCTGTATTAATATAAATAAACTAGTGGAATGTTGGGGAAGTGAAGTGGATTAGTCCAAGCATATTTCTTTCTGTGGATATCTAAAATGGGCAGCTGCGTACTTACCCGTACCTTTACCTGTATAATAAAAACAATTTGGAATTCCTAGCTATCTGCTAAAGTGGGAGGTCAATGCCCCTCAATTTTAGGGCCAATTAGACATTGTCTTGTGTACTTTCCTACAAGCAACGCATATAGTTATTTATCAGATGATTTTGTTGACCGATTGAATAGGGAAACATTTCTTCTTCTAGTGCCTGTTCGAGTTGCAAAGATTGGCAATCAATTCAGTGACCATGTCTGTTAAACTGACGTAAAACATTTCGGTTGCCAATCCTGATGTTGCATAGCTTAGACCTCATCTTTCGATCAACACGTCTCCAATGCTCCTTAAACATTCTATAATCAACCGCAGGGTGGTGACGGACAGCAGTGTTAGCAGTGCGAAGTACCAGACTCTGTGATCGACAATCTAAATCATCGTTTATTGAAGTCTATCTCTAGTTCATTTTAATGTTGAGTTTTTTTTTTTCCAATTATCCGATCACAGAATACTCAGTTGTAACTTGAGACACTATAATCACTAACTCAAGTTGCTGTCATAATGATATAACGCGATAAATACAACATTTTTTATGGGATAGGAAGGCAAACGAGCAAGCATGTTACCCGATGAAAAGCAATCAACGTCGCCCACAGACATTTGCAGCGCTACAACAGTTGTTATAACAGTTGAAAAAGCGTTGCCGGTCCTTAAAAAAATGTAGGCTTGTTTTTTGAAGGTTCCAATATCGTAACGGTCCGGAAACACCGCTGCAGGCAGTTATATCCATAGAGTAGTGGTGCGTGGAAAGAAGTTTCGAGAAAACTGGATTGCCATTCATCCAGATGGTGGCCAAGTAACTTTCCTTTCTGGCGAGTTGTGCGGTAGTGGAGTTTAGCGGCCGGAAATATTCCGTACAATTCATTGGAGCACTCTATATGGTAGAATCGATAAAATATGCAGAGAGATGAGATATCCCTGATAAATATAATAGTATAACGACTCAGGGAAGTATATTATGTATAGATATTCGCGAAACTTTATATAGTTATGGTGAATACCAATGTGCAAATATTGTTACATTATTTAGCAATGACGGAATGTGTGTCACGAGAGTTGGTCAATGAAGTGCAACACGTCAAAGCAAACACTGCAGGCTTCCCGTCTCACAACACACTAGCCTGATTAGATAACTTACAACTAGTAATGAACGCTGCCGCTGTGTAGAGACGGTAACGCTCTACTTAGTACATGTAACTAATATACATGCTTTAAATTTAATATTTATTTTTGTTGTTTTAAGATGTCAAGTAAAAAAAATGTTTTGAAAAGATTAAAGTATTCTAAAAAATACATTTAAATCTTCATAGCATATGGCTATCTCTTTTCTTTTCGTGAGTATTGTGCGATGATAAAGTTTGTATGTTATGTTAGGTATATATGGTTAATAAAAGGTTTTAATGTGATCTCCAATCCAACTGCCAAGTAGTTTACAACAGCTCATTTCTGAGGGAGGCCAATGTCCAGCAGTGGTCATGAAAATTCTTATATAATGGCTGCTGTTAAAAGTCCCAAATAAATAGAAAAAAATGTCAAAACAGAAAAGCTTGTGGGTCATACAAATATTTTTTTATGGGTTGCTGACATTATACCTCCGGTTTGCAATGCTAACATTCATTTACATTTTACTAATATTGATAAAAAACTACTTCATTTAAATTTGTTAGCAGTTTTGGATGGCTTGTGTCACTAGTGGAAGCATACTAATGTTTTATGAGGTGTTAGCGCACTTACATTTTATTATATTAGAGGTATATTTTAACTAAAATTATATATGTATATATTTTAACTGAAATTATCGATGAAGTTCGCAATTTGCGATTAGATGATTGGGAACTTTTAAATATAGATCTAGAATAAAAATTAATAATAATTGTTTACAATTAATAATAATACTTTTTAATCGGACTGAAGTGTATGAAATAACGAAAATATTTATGAATCTGCACGCGATCTGGGTATTTTCGTTATTTCACAAATCAACGATTTCGTTTGTTTAAAAGACGTAAAATAAAACTATATATTTGTGGAGTTAATATTGAGTTGTTTGTTACATATTTTAGGAGGTTAATAGAACCTAATGACTTGTGCTAATTTGGTATTTAAATTTTTCTTTTAATAATAGCTTATTCTCTAATTCACCAAAGTAACTGACTGACGTTTTAGATAAGTATTTTCATATGCTGAGAACAAATAAGAAATCATCTTAAAACGCGGCGAAGGTATCTTTTCTAAGTGTCGCAAGCAATTTATTCCATAGCCAACTCTTTGTAATTGAGAAAGTTGAATGTTGATTGACTAGTGATATTATTTTAATGTTAATAACATTTGAGTAGAGTGCAAGAACAAGCATGGGGACACTGGATAGCGAAAGCTTTCGTTTTCACTCGGAAGGTGCCTCAGTTCAGTTTAGATTCTCGATACCAACTATATACTATTCCTTTTTCCAATAACAAAATGAAAGTTATTAGAAAATATATTAGGGCATCGGTACTTTGCTATTCATTATTGCATTATACTATAAATGAACTTAATATTTAAATATTTTTAAACTTAAGTTATTTGAAGTGTTTGTTATTTGACTATCTTCTATAGGTTCCAATAGAACTAAAGGAAAATCATTTCGAATATAGAAATTATTTAGCATTGTTAAAGTATTTTAAACATGCCGTCAGGTTATTTAAATGTCTCTATCAAATATTTGTCACTCTTGTGATAATAATGATGATGCCATTTTAACTTCTAAAACATCTTGTATATTCACATATACATATGTATACCCTCTTATAGGGTATTAAAAAATCAAATGCTTCAGACGCTTTGTATAAATTCAAGTTGTTATTAATTATTATCTCTTTGTAGAAGTTCTTTAAGTGATAATACTGAAATCGGAATTAATAAGACAGAATTTGGATGAATTGCTATTTACGCCTAAATAGCAATACACCACAAATGTTCAAATATGTTAAGGAATTATTATAAACATTGAGATTAAAAACGTTTGAATTCAGAAACCTTAACATTTTAACACAAGTCAAACAACTACTCTTATTAACCCGTTTAGTAAACACAATCGAAATTTCTTCATACTATATTTATACTATTTCTTATGGGGTCAGCTACCCGATTCAAGGATCCACTAAGTAACAGGTTTAAATGCAAGCACTTTCAATACCATCGAACTTTCACGACTGTGTGAGGTAAGACTGGATTTAATGATCAAATTATATTTAAGTATAATTACCCAGTCTGTTCATAGTACGGATGGTACTAAACGTCTAATACATTTGTATCATTTCGGAAATATAGAGAATTTACGGAATATATAGAGAAACGACTAAGAGAGCCAGTTGATAGTAAGCAACCACTAAAGACACTGCATATACATGGCAAATTATAAAAAGAATACTGCCTTGCGAGACGCTGATGCGTGTCATGAAGGTTTGCTGGATATAATTTGGTCAGTGTGCAGAGCCTGTTCGCGAACTATATTGGGTGTGGAACTTCTCTATTTCAGGGGGAATTGACAATAACCCACCAAGTAGTCGCTTGTCCAAGTCGGATTGGCGGGACATCCAGACTCGGAAAAATTTCATACATATATCGTATTCCAATGCAAGAAGCGAAATAGGCGATGAGTTGCTTAATGGTGGCCAACAAGAAAATTATATTCTAAAAATGTATTATAATGAGGTAATTTAACGCCATAAAATTAATCAGAACAGTTGTTGTGCTGTGGTCAGGACGAAACTCAAAATGCTAGGGAATAAGTATCTAATATTACCTTTAAAAATAAAAGCTCGTTTAAGTGAAATAATTGATAATACTTTACATGAATATTTAAATAGTGATAATATATACATCATAATATAAATAGTAAGATAAAAAGAGTAGTAGACTAGAACTGGCACTTTTGGGATGATAATTAAAAAAAAACAGGTGTTAGTCAAACTGTTGGAAATGTATCATTCATTAGTTGATAATGTCCGTAATAACAGGTGGGACACTCAAGCAAACATATTATCAATTTAATTAAAACAACTTTTCGAAATTATATAAGTTAAATTTGCGCTTACAATAAAAATTGCATTTGAGGATACTTTTAAAAACTTGTGAATTTCTACTATATTACAATAAAATACATAAAACATAAGGATTGTGTAAGTGGAAAATTAAATATCGGAATCGGCATGAGCAGTGTTCTAGGCAGTACAGATACCGCCGCGCTCTGATAAATACAAAGAACGCTCTTTATCATGAACCGCCATTGCATATTAAAATTACGGAAAACATGGACAGTCACAACTGTCATTCAGTTTAATATTTAACGTTACTTTTAACAACTGGTTCTTCTACGACGCTCTCTATATTTTGCAAGTATCGATTATAAAAAAATATTGATAGTTGTCGTGAAATTAGTTGACTTTTAGAGCCAACTATAACTCACAATGCATTAATTACATTTCAGTGTATTTATGCTTTCGAATCGAATTATAATTGACAAACTATCTATAAAAGAAGAATTAGTTTTAAAAATCTCCAACGCGCATCTTATGTCTTAAGTAGATAACACGGTGGTTATATTTCACAACACTAATTGAGAATACGTTAGAAAAACGTCCGAGATCAGTTTTCCTCAAATAAATCAGGTTTTTGGATAAACGGATTAATGTTTAACGTGACTAAAGTAAATATTTACTAGCTTTCTACACAAGTTGGACATCCAGTCTCCTTACAAATCTTATAATAAAAATACTTAAATGCATCCATAATATCTTGCAGAATCATTATGTCACATTTCCCATATTCCCATTACCATTCACACTCATTTGTTAAAATTCCTAGGTGTGATAATTAAGAACTGCTTATCGTTTGATACAGAGATAAGTCAAATATATAATAGTATGTGTCAAGTAATATGAAACAGTTTTGTTTCATGTAAGTACTTAATCTATGCAATACAAAAGAGTGAAACATCAAAAAATTCTATAATATTATATAATATAAGATTTACAACTATGTACGGATAAAGTAAATAGTTTTCGAATATGAATATCCTGCTTTTTTGCAGGGCTATTCAGATGTTTAATATTATTTTGAATTTTTATGAGGAATGATACCTATTGGAGGGGTAAACCCAAAAGAAAGCACTTTGAAAGCACAGTATTTGAAATCATTACATAAATAGGTATGGATATAACATACCGATTTTATTATACGTCTATACATAGGCAATATATACAATATGCAACTCGTATATACATATAGTAGTTTAAATAATTATTATTTAATACGGACACCAGGAAGTGACGATATCAATATGTTGTATGTCGACAATACGTTTTAAAAATCCAAAGAAAAACTAACCAGTTTGTATAATTGAAATGAAGAATGGTATTATGACTGGTAATTAGAGTACCTGACTTGACTGAGCTGAAGGAACCCGGAAGATTTAAATTGCGATCGAAATTTTTGGGTTTCTGGATGAGTGTCTCGATGATATTGCATCCGAATTACCCTCCAATCGCATCGAATATTAAACCGTTCCATTGGAGAAAGGAAGATTTGGATGAGCCTGCCGTATGTATGCTATATGCATTAATACACAAGGCTCATCCAAATCTTCCTTTCTTCAAGTATATATATATATATATATATATATATATATATATATATATATATATATATATATATATATATATATATATATGTAACTTTTAAATATCAATCTTGTGCAGTTGATATTTTTGGTATTTCTTTGAAAAAGTCAATGTAGCCAAATCCCATAGGATAATATAAGTGAGACAAATTTCATGTAAGTATACCACTACTTATCAGCAAAGAGGACCAAATAGATGTTCAGATACGTCAACAAAAA